>OZ023270.1:53107819-53215319 GCA_964006375.1 Tillus elongatus
GTTCTACTTGCACTTTGGAACTGCAAGTTCTTGGCTCCGTTCAGACGGCGGCTGACTCAGCGGTTCTTACCGTGGGAAGGCGACATTGTATTATAATGGGCCATTGTTTGGGCTCCATTTATCTCCTCCCCTTTTTGAAGACGAAGCTATGGTTCGTTCCGGATTTTCAACGGAAATCCGGTCTCGGTGGTTCCTGTTTTTGTTCCTTTATCTTCCTTGCGGGTTCTTCGTTTCTTCAACCCCATTCGGACGGCTATCGTTGTGATGGTTATTAAGACAGCTATGTACAGTAATATTGTCCATATACTCAGGTGATGGATTGGTATTGTTATAGGTCCTGGTATATTTTGTTTAATTTTTTGAAGTTGTGTTGGATTTGATTGATGTTGTGTAGCTGTACGTTTTCTAATGATATTTCGGGTACTGGTCCTGGATTTGGTTGATCTTCTTGAATGGGGGTTTCTAGTGTAGGCAGGTTGAATAGTTGTTGTGTTTCTGCTGTTGCTGGGCCGGTCTTGTAATTTTTGTTGCCTATAGTTAATTGGCAGTTTGGTTGCATGTTGATTAATTTTGTACCCTTGATGATGTTGGTCCACTCCTGTTCCTTACAAGTTATTCTGGCGTTAGTTTCTTCGGGTGCTATAACTATATACTGACTGGTTCCATATCTCGAAACTGTGGTTCTATTAATTTTGATTACTTCTTGATTACAATTGTTAATAGGTTTTTGAAATTTTATTAGCTTTATTTCACATGGGTTTTGATCATTCATGGTTGTTGGATTGTCGTCTTTGCAAAAATATATTTGGTTCTTTAAATTTTGACATTCTTCATTACGATAGGCATATTGTTTACTGCTTAGGATAATGTATTTGGTTCTAGGAAGTATCATGGTAAAAAGGTGTGTCTTTCTAGGGACAGGTAATGTATATAATTGATAATAATCATATTCTGATTCATCTACCAGAGGTATTTCTATTTGAAATATAATTTTGAAATTGTTTTGGACGGCTTTTATTTTAAAGACTTTTTCGTATAGATTTAGATCAGTGGTTGTTATTACTTTAGCATTAGTTGCATAATTTTGGATTTTATTGATTTCTTTTATTATAAATGTTGGTTTTAGTATGGATGTGTGAAAGATTCCTAATTTTGCAAAAGTGATGGCATTTTCTGTTGTTAGTGCTATTTCTTGAATATTGTTTAATAATTGTCCTAGCTGCATGAGTAACTCTAGGATCTTGATGCGATGATAGTGAGTTAATTGTTCACTTCGCAGGCTTTCTACTGTATTACCTAATTCATTTATCCTATTTATTATCGTGCCTTGGTTATGACTCAATCCTACTATCGTGTTATTAAACTCGACTATTGCCTCGAGCATTATTGAATTTTGAGACCTAAAAAGTTCATGAATTTTATTTTGATCTGTCGTTAAGACTTCTAATGCTTGTTGAATGCGTTCCCCATCTTGTGAATCGAGATTCCCCGTGATTGACTTAAATATAGAACCTAGTCCGTTTATTAGGCCACGTTTTCGTCTATTAATAATATTGTTATTTGGAAAAATCCTATAAAATATATCGTCTACATTATCTATGGTGAAATTCAATGTTAATATGAAATTATGATATTCAGAATGGTAATCTTTTGTCATGAAGGTAACTGTATTTGCGTAGTGTCTTTTTATTTGGTTGTAGTCTCTATGTAATTGTGTCAAGTCATGTATGTGTATCAGATTCCAGTTGCTAGTCTCAGTGTATGCTGTGCCTAATTTCTTTGGTAACATGCCTGGGTTGTCTGTCAAGTCTTGTGTTTGGGCTGTTATTCCCGTGGCAAGGAACCATAATACGATGGTTGCTGCTTCCATTTGACTCTGCTTGGCCACTACTTCTGCTTTAACTTGGCTCTGCTTGGCTCGAATTGGTTATTAGGCGTCGATACGCTTAAAAATCGATATGCTTTCGGTTTTCTAACCAATACTAACGACTGCGCCACTTAACTTCACGGTTAAGACGTTTGAATTTTTAAAACAATTTATTTAATACTTTTGAACAATCAATACTTAATTACTTAGTTACAAAAATGAATAATATATAATACTAAAAATAAGACGATCAACCTACATGTGATCTACAGTCTCAGCACTCGGTGTGCGAAGGACTAACTCGGAACAAGAATGAACGGTTCTCCCACTGTGATTAGCCTCTTTATAGTCTTTCCTCCAGGCGTGGCACTATTGTCTCTGGATCACAAGGAATCTGCTGATGTTGATTCTCACAGTGATATTCCGTTCTACTTGCAGCGGTTCTTACCGTGGGAAGGCGACATTGTATTATAATGGGCCATTGTTTGGGCTCCATTTATCTCGCTGAAGACAATAGATGAAATTTGTGCAATAGTTTTTGTAAAACCAGAACGTGCATGCCTGATATTACCACAAAAGTTATGCTGATCGTTTAATTATAGAGCTGAGAAGATGCTAAAGTGGCAGATAGCAATGTCATAACAAGAGAAAATCTTACTTTATGCTATGTCTGCATCCCGTAAGCGAAAATAAATTTGTTTGAGAAAAGAAAATAAATGGATTTAAATATTAATGACAGTAATAATAAGAATAATAATAATGCTGTTTATTATATATGCTATTATATCTATTTTAGTGAATTTTCGTAGAAAAAATTCACTAATGGGGAGATCCCGACTTTTGAATTTTGAAAAAAAAATTGCAAATGAGCGCGAATTGGGACCCCTAGACCCCATATCCGTGGTCAGTTTTAATTTATATATATATATATATATATATATATATATATATATATATATATATATATATATATATATATATATATATATATATATATATATAGTATCAAGTTTTTGTGACGGTAATAGTGTTATTTATCAAAAAAATGTGGGAAAGCCGTCAGTTGCAAAATAAAATTCTTTATTATAGGCCGAGCTTTCGGAAAAATTTATTCCATTTTCAAAGTTTCCTTAATTTTTTTGTGGAAGGATGGCATATCCTTAATATTCTATTTTTTAAACATAATAAAATGTTAATTTTAGTTTTAAATAAATGATCTGAATGAAAATTAATATACCTTTGAGAATTAGTTGGCTTTATATACCAATCTAAAATTATGTTGTTATCGTTTGTTCTAATTAATTTTGTATCTAGGAATGGTACACTGTTACCTGTTTCCTCTTCTAATGTAAATTATATATATATATATATATATATATATATATATATATATATATATATATATATATTGTATTCCATGTAATAATTGTAGTTTAAGATACATTGGCCAAACAAGCAGAGTCCTTAAAGATAGGTTAACACAGCACAAAAGTGACATACGTTTACAAAAAAGAACTTGCGCTCTGTCAGAACATAATCTCGACACTGGCCACAATATAAATTTTGGTAATGTTTCTATTTTACACTGTGGAACCTTAAGTAATAAAAGAATGTGTTTAGAATAATTTGAAATTACTTTTAACGACAATTTAATAAACTTAAAGAAAGATAATAATTTTAGAAATCACTACCCCTATTTATATTTCCTGGACAAAAACAAAAAACAAATTTAATTAGATAATAGTTAGCTTTATATGTCAGTTTGGCACTTTTCGACTTCAGTCAAATTTATAAAAAGGTTTTTTTATGTTTGTTATTTAATAATTAGTTTAGTAGAACTCACGTTATATGTAAGTATTTTAAACTTTTATATTTTTCCCATGTAAATTGTAAACTTTTTTTCTTTCCATGTTGTAGCCTTGAAAATGGAATAAATTTTTCCGAAAGCTCGGCCTATAATAAAGAGTTTTATTTTGCAACTGACGGCTTTCCCACAATTTTTTGATATATATATATATATATATATATATATATATATATATATATATATATATATATATATATATATATATATATATATATATATCACACCGATAACTCAAAAAATAATGGCCCGATTTTGATAAAATTTGGCATGTAGCTTCTTTTTGTAAATGGCTTGGATAAGTTCGTTAGTCAAGAAAATCGGACGAGGTTTTCCGGAAAAATTTTGAGTTTTCATTTGAAAAAAATTTTATCTCAAAAAATAAAAGAGCTATGATAACCAAATTTAGTAGGTAGATTTACGGTATCAAAAGTAAACTATGCACCAAAATTTAGATTTCTATGTTACAAGAAAAAAAAGTTATAATAACATATTTTGTGCCAGATCATTTCTATGAAAATTCACTAACATAACGCACTTTCTGCGTCCAGGCTTTTTATTAATTTATATTTTCTAACGTCAAAGCAAATAAATAATGATAATTTATTGCCACTCACCGTTAAATCCCTTTAGTATTAAATATACATTTCACAATAATATCTACCCAATTAGGTTTGTTAAGTTTGTTAGAATAATACCTAGTACTACAGAATTGTTCACATACTACTTACCTGTATTATTTTAGATACATTTCCAGACTTTGTCAAGAATATATTGCAAGTGACTGGGTTAATCAAAACATCAATTGGCTTCGTAACTGAATACCATGGTGTGGCTCTTTTGGTATGTGTGCATTTATTAATAATAGAGCAAATAAAAATTACCAGCATTAAATGTATAAATTGCTTCAATGGGAAATTAAATTTACTTTAATAATATGTCTTTGCTAAAAAACTAATTCATTTTGATATCGCTAATTACCTGATTAAGACCTTTTGTTGCCGAAATGGTTATCATTGTGAAATTATGTGGTATGTGGTACTATAGTAGGATTTCTGATAGAACAACATATACTGCGAGTTAATAATTTTGAATGACATTAGTTAATCAAATACAGCTTCTTTTTTAAAAGATGATCGATAAGTATTTCAAGTTGTGGCAAGTAGTCCACGGCAGTGATGCCTGGTAATCTGCAAGCCATTCCCCTTTTACGAATCCATTTGTCTTGAAATACTGCATCAAAATACTTACAGACAGGTCTTGCAAAACGAGGTGCCGCACCATTGTGTTGGAACCAGATATTACTACTCAAAAACAGAGTAGCTAAATTTAGAACTACTTCTTCCTGCCAAAATTGCTTCAAGCACAATTTCTTGAATATTACACGATGGTCATCAATCTCTACCCAAAAAACTTTTTCTGAGCGATGAGTCTACCCTAATTTTTTATTCGTACTTTTAACTCCTCAAGATTTTAAGGTTTCGTGTTAAAAACTTTGCTATTCAGGTATCCACATAAAAAGCAGTCCAAAGCAGTGATGCCTGGTGATCTAGAAGCCATTCATGGTGTCCCGTTCATCAATCCACCTGCCTTCAAATACTGCATCTCAATACTCACGGACAGGGCTTGCAAAACGATGTGCCGCACCATTGTGGTAGAACCAGATATTTGTAGGGTAGACCGGGGACAGTTGTACCATTTTTTACTTAATTGCATCTTACAGACTAAAGTGATGTTTACTAAAAACAGTTTTGACATCTTTAGATACAGTTTATCTTTCCCCACTAAATATGATTTAGTAAAAGCTTCTAGTGCAATTATAAAATAGTTATTAGGTGTCATTCAAAATATTGTAAAGTGGTACAATCGTCCCAACCTTGGAGACGATTGTACCAGTATATGGGGACAATTGTAACACGTTTCAGTTGTTGCAAACATATCGTTTATTTTTGAGATTACGTTTGGGTGCTTCAAAAAATATATACAATAATATTTAATAAAGTCAACAAACCCTGTAAATAATAAAATATTCTTTGGCAAAAATAAGAAAAAGTTTCTGTAAAACCTGTCAGAACAAATAATAATATACTTTGCTAAATTAAAAAACCTAACTTATTTCATAATCAAAATTACTCAGATTGACAGTTATGGCAAACATATAAATCTTCCTGTTTCGTACAGTCTACATGGGACCAAAGTTTACATTCGGAGCACTCAACCCATGTTTCACTTGGTTTGTCTAAACTATAGGGCTCTAAACATACTAAACAAAAATATTCGTTTTCTTCATCGCTTGATTCTGGTGGTTCTGCCATTGTCGACTTATTAACAGTTGTGGCCTTCTTTTGCTTTCTCTTAACTTCTGACCCAAAGTTTTTCTTAACTTTTTTTTTGGTTTTTCTTCATACTCGATCCTAATTTTTGTCTTTTTGTGGTGTGTCTGTGTAGATCGTAGAGTGTGTTTTCGTATTTTTCCCTTTCTTTTTCCTGGGTGGAGCTTTAAGGAAAGGACGGACGCTTTCAGGAGAAAATGTATGGCTGGGGGTAATTTCGTCTTGATTCTGATTCATCATGGTGAAGTTTGATGCACTTGTTTTTATTATTGTTTGACTTGCATCTATGGATAACTGAGACCTGTTTGATGATAGTTGATCTCCGCTTATGGATGGCTGTACATTGCTTGTGAAAGGTTGAACGACGATTGTGGATGGTTGATCTCTGCTTGTGGATGGTTGTGCAGTGCTTGAGAAGGTTGAACGACGATTGTGGATGGTTGATCTCTGCTTGTGGATGATTGTGCAGTGCTTGTAGAAGGTTGAACGACGATTGTGGATGGTTGATCTCTGCTTGTGGATGGTTGTGCAGTGCTTGTGGAAGGTTGAACGACGATTTTGGATGGCTGTGTAGTGCTTGTGGAAGGTTGAACGATGATTATGGATGGTTGTGCAGTGCTTGTAGAGGGTTGAGCGACGATTGTGGATGGTTGAAGCGAGCTTGTAGATGGTGTAAATGGTGTATTTGGGGGAGGCATTGGTCTACATGTAATTGATGATGGGGCAAAATCTAATTCTGTAAAATATCCCTATTGAATGGCAATATAGCGGTACATCTAAATCCAGCCTGTATGTTTGTTGGAGTGAGTGCAAGAGGCAATGCTATTTTTAATATGCCTGGAATGTCATAGAGAGACATTGTTTTTGAAAGATTGTTCCTCATCCAAATATCACAAGCAGAGTTAACGGATTTCTTTAAGGGGCCACATACAGCACGATCTAAAGGTTGGAATTTGTGGGAACAATGCGGCGGAAGTGACAAAACCACAATACCGTTCTCTTTGCAGAAGTCCAGTGCTGATATAGATATATGTGATGAGAGTGATTGTCAAGTAATGATAAAACTTTCTGACAGAGAACAATTCGTACATTTCTGGAAATGTTTCGAAAAAATGACACACTCTTCCTCTTGCATCCACCCACTACCGTTGCCCGCTCCAATACATCCCACGGGACCATCTCTGACGAAGTGGTCTTGGTATGATATGAGGCGGGGGAAAATGAACATAGGTGGCGTTGAAGTGCCAATAGCGTTAACTGCTACCGTAACAGAAACGAGTGTTCCACGTTCAGCTGACGTTAAAGCGCCGACCTGTCGCATTCCTCTTTTTGCAACAATTCTGTCCGGTTTTTGCACTGTTATGATACGTGTTTCATCTAGGTTATAAATGTCTTTGCCTTCGAAATGTTCCCTATCCATGACTCTTTGGTCAGTTCGTATGCCAGTTTTCGTATTTATTTTGGGGAGCAACCATTATACATCTCTGCAGCTTTAATGGTGTAGTCCGCCATTAAAGTTTCTTGTTTTTTTTTGGTAAAAATTCGAATACAACTATTGTACCCCGTGGAAACAATACCTTCTGAGTGATCAGTGTTAGCGGCTTCCCTCTTCCGCTTATATCTTATTAAAGATACATGCGACAGTCCATACTCCTTAGCAGCAGCACGAATGGCCAAATGGCGAGTGACAACTTCATCATAGGCTCGTTCATATAGAGAAGTGTCTTTCGATGATCTATCTGCTTTGCGTATTCTTGTTCTAGGCATTCTACGAAGAAAAGAAATAATGTAGCATTACTTACAAGTCATTTGAAAATAATCGACTAATTATCAACGTGTTTCAACCGTCCTCTTGGGGACAATTGTACCGGTACAATCATCCCTGTATGCAATGGTACAATCGTCCCCGTGCGTATTTTTGCTAATCTCGGCTATTTTTTTCTATTACATTGTAAGATAAAATAAGTAGCAGTATGCAAATTGAAAAGAGGAACAATAATTTTAATAGATGCCAGTTAAGAGAATTAACCAATCTACTCCGAAATCCTCAAATCTAAGATTATTGAAATGTAAACAAACTTACTTTAGGCTCGAAAAATCTCACTATCAGCAAAAGACGCAACCGTCTACTAATTCACAGGTGCCAAATGTTCAGACGAGTCTTCCGTGGTTGACACATCTGCATATTGTTTATAATTGGGCAGAAAACGTAAATGGTACAATTGTCCCCTGGTACAACTGTCCCCGGTCTACCCCACTCGACAACAGAGTATCTAATTTTGGAACTAGTTTTTCCTGCAAAAATTCACATATGTCGCTTCAAACATATTTTCTTGAATACTGGCTTTACAACACGATCGCCAACAATCCCTGCCCAAACATTAACTTTTTTCGTGATGAATGTGGCCTTGTCTCCTCCAGTGTGGATTTTTTTCCAATAATGACAATTTTGTCGATTTGCCTTACCATTTAATGTAAACGTTGATTTATCATATTGTTTTATTGTTCACTTCATTTGTGACTAGTAGGTCCATCATTTGCTTTCACAACTGTTCTCCTTTATCAGCGTCATCTTCAGTCAATTTTTGGAGGATTTCTGGTTTATAAGCATGAAATGTGTGAGCTTTGAGAATGTTTACTATCGAGGATTTTCTAATTTCTGTCTTAAGCTATCTATCCGGTAAATATATTAGGGTTTTATTGAATGGATAATCATACATTAAATGGCACGCCTTCGTTGAGCGCACACTATTATTCTTACGTGGACGTTAACCAGAAAGTATTTACCAATTTTGCTGACAATACACGACAGAGGGAAAAAGACAGGATATTTTTGTTCAGATAGGTGCATAACTTCATTTTGTTTTCTTGTTTTATTAGTGAATTTTCTTAGAAAAAAATCACTAATGATGAGATCTCGACTTTTGAATTTTGAAAAAATATCTTCAAATGAGCGCGATCTAGGACCCCTAGAACCCATATCCGGGGTCAGTTTCAATTTTTATATGTTTATATATATATATATATATATATATATATATATATATATATATATATATATATATATATATATATATATATATAATAATAATAATAATAATAATATGTTTATTGTTCATTTCAACAAATACAGAATAATTCAAAAGTCGATTACATTACATAAGACTAATCTAAAAATAATTCTAATCTATTGTTAAAATCTAATTTAGGCCTTATTCTAATTTTAATTTAAATTTAATATCCTACAAAATGTTTTTAATGCGTGTACTGTAAACCCGTGGGGGTTTGTGTGTACACATTATTTATTTATGTCGCGGTAATGGAAGTTCGATATTATTTAAGGCACGTTTATAAGAGAAAAAACTATATCTATATAAAAAAATAAAGAAAAATGTTAGTTTTTAAAAATTATATAATATATAAGACGAGTTGAAGGGAATGAATGTAAAGAAGAGAAAAAATATATATACCAACACAAATATAAACATTAAATAGTTTAACAATAAAATAGTGTTTGTTAAGCTTGTGAGAGTTTTTTGCGTAATTGATCCTTGTTTGTCTCGTACCACTTTTTAAAAGAACCTACGAAATTTTGAAAAGTACTTTGTGTGCAGTGTGCTGGAATCTCATTGTATATTAGTGGCCCCATGTATGAAATGTGCTGTTGTGAAAGACTTAACGACCTAAAGGGAACTGTTACTTTGCTTGAGCTAATCTTGTTGTAATAGAATGAGAGATAGGTGAATGATAAATGGGTATATGGTTATATGTGTATCACACCGATAACTCAAAAAATAATAGGCCTATTTTGCTAAAATTTGGCATGTACCTTTCTTTTGTAAATGGCTTGGATAAGTTCGTTAGTCAGGAAAATCGAACGAGGTTTTCCGGGAAAATTTTGAGTTTTCATTCGAAAAAAATTCTTATCTCAAAAAATAATGGGCTGATTCTAATAAAATTTGGCACGTACCTTCCCCTTGTAAATGACGTTGACAAGTTTGTTAGTCAAGAAAATCGGGCGAGGTTTTCCGCGAAAATTTTGAGTTTTTATTCGAAAAAAAAGTTATCTCAAAGAATGATGGGCCGATTTTGATAAAATTTGGCATGTACCTTCCCTTTGTAAATGGCTTTGATAAGTTCGTTAATCGAAAAATTCGGACGAGGTTTTCCGGAAAAATTTTGAGTTTTCATTTCAAAACAATTTTTATCCTAAAAAATATAAAAATTATGATAACCAAATTTGGTAGGTAGGTTTACGATATAAAAAGTAAACTATACACCAAAATTTAGATTTCTATGTTACAGGAAAAAAAAGTTCTAATAAAATATGTTGTGCCAGATCATTTCTATGAAAATTCACTACCATAACGCACTTGCTGCGTCCAGGCTTTTTATGACTTGTTTCCATATCAAATGATGTTTAAAATTTCAATTTTGTGGCGTTCAGTTAAGTAAGGCAATGTGAACATTGTTTAGGAAGAACTTATTATTAACTAACTTTTTTGCTTTGCACTCTAGTGTTTAGTGTTATTACTTTATTTTGACAAAAAATTATTGATTCAATTTAACAAAAAAATGTTAAGGGAATGCCGAATGATATACCTTGTAGGCTAGATTATTTTTTAAGTTAAACGAAATGAAGGTTGTTTACTACACTTTCATAACAATCTTGATTGATAATGACAATTTTAAACGGAATGATTGAACAATCTAAGATTAGATAAAATGAAGAAAGTCTAATAGTAGTGAATGTTCATAACAAAGGCTTTTGAGCAAATAAGTATGGCCTTTTTCATCAAATTTGGTTACCAGTATAACCTATATAGTATAAACAAGTAACAAGTACCATATATCATCAAAATAAGTTTACTGTTTGAAAAGGTTCAAAATTTTTCACAAAGTAAAAGATAAAATTCTTCACAAGAAGCTTTTCAGAGACCGTACGATCGTTTTGTTGACCATGTCAACATCTTCAGAGGAAGAAAAATTCTAAAATTAAACTACTAGCTACCGTGTATTTATATCGCGTCTAGGTAAACGAACTAGTCCGAAGTAAAATTGTCGTCGAAGACCGATCGTTTGTTTATTGTGTAATGAATCTACGAGGTCGAAGACCTGCTTTAATTTTCTGGTCGACAAATTTATGAGCCCTTATCTAATATAAGGATAATAGGCTTAAAGGAAAGGTACCGAGTTATTTAAGGAATCTGCACGTTCCCTTTCGATCTAGAAATTTACTATGTGGATATTGGAGCAAGCCGACAAGCACATCTGGCGAGACAAATACCATTTTTTTCTTTATATCTATGAAGTCAATATAAATACTGTCACGAAGAATTAAAATCAATATAAATATAGTTTTTATGTAGTATTTTAGTTGAGTTATTTATCCTTTGTTAGAGTTAACATTTTGAGCCAAACACCCGGGTTTAATTTTTTATATAAAAAAGATGAGCGAAGGTGATGGTGTTTGTCTCGCCAGATGTGCTTGTCGGCTTGCTCCAATATCCACATAGTAAATTTCTAGATCGAAAGGGAACGTGCAGATTCCTTAAATAACTCGGTACCTTTCCTTTAAGCCTATTATCCTTATATTAGATAAGGGCTCACAAATTTGTCGACCAGAAGATTAAAGCAGGTCTTCGACCTCGTAGTTTCACTGCACAATAAACAAACGATCGGTCTTGGACGACAATTTTACTTCGGACTAGTTCGTTTACCTAGACGCGATATAAATACACGGTAGCTAGTAGTTTAATTTTAGAATTTTTCTTCCTCTGAAGATGTTGACATGGTCAACGAAACGATCGTAAGGTCTCTGAAATATGTGTTGTGGTGATTTGGGTTTCTCCAAGTGTACTTATTAGTGATCATCACAGGTTCCAGTTTTCACATAGTTATTAAACATTTATTATTATTTACAAAAATTTCACAAAAATCTTACAAAAAGGAATTCTACGGAAACATAAAAAAATTTCTGACTACACACACCAAAATTTGAAATGCATAAAATTTATATTATATACCTACCCAATCTGTAACTAAATTTGAGAAAAAAGAAGATGCAAAAAAAAATTTGTTTAACTTGTCACGGAAATTGACTGCACACACCAAAAGTTGAAATACATAAAATTTATATTATATACCTACCCAATCTGTAACTAAATTTGAGAAAAAAGAAAATTACAAAAAAATGTTTGTTTAACTTGTCACGGAAATTTGAACCAGTGGAAGTAAAGAACATATACGCAGAAAAATACTCATATTTTTATGTCATAAGCTGTCAGAAATAAGAACAATACTTAAGTCTCTATGTGAAAACTGGAACCTGTGATGAGCACTAATAAGTACACTTGGAGAACACCCAAATCACCACAACACATATTTCAGAGACCTTACGATCGTTTCGTTGACCAAGTCAACATCTTCAGAGGAAGAAAAATTCTGAATTTTTCTTCCTCTGAAGATGTTGACTTGGTCAACAAAACGATCGTAAGGTCTCTGAAATATGTGTTGTGGTGATTTGGGTGTTCTCCAAGTGTACTTAATACTTAAGTCTGTCACTTTCAAGTTTAATTTGGCACTTGTGAAAACAATTTATCAACTGCTTATAATGAAAATGTAAACATGGATAATCCTATCAAATCAATTATTTCTTACCTTTTTGTACCAAGATTAATTTAAATATTTTAATATTTTTCTTGGAAACTTCGCTAAATAATCACATAATCTCATCGGTCATTGGAAGTAAATAAGAAACTGCAAAAACAAACTTAAAAACTGACCCCTACAAGAATCATGGTATGTGATTATAAATGTAAATATTTTCCAAACTAGTCTGTAGGTATAGGGACTGTTATATAAAAGTTGAAGTAGAGGAAATGCCCTTTACTTCTGAAACACAAAATACAGGTTGTTCCATTTAAAGAAATCAAGTTAAGGCAGTTTGAAATTTTTAAATTTAGTCATCTCGATTTTTTTGACGAATAATAAAAACGAAAGTCTTTCTGCATGCGTCATTTTCATGGAACTTCGCCATCTATTGGTAAAAATACCGTATCATAATTTTTGATATGTGCCAATAATGTGAAAAGTTGTAAAACAATTGAAATAACTCGAAAACGATGAACGCTAGCAAAAATCCTTACAAACGTGCATTATAATTCGATGAAAATGCAAAAATTCATTTAAAAAATTGTATCGTCAACAACATATGGGCCAGCCTGTGATTGTCAAAATAATTTTATTAGATGCAGTAGAAGACATCGTATAATTAACGTATACTTTTTTTGGTATCTTGTATAATAACGGATATATTGAGCTTTACCTTAGAAACGCGTCAGCCTGTATATAGTGTAAACAGATAAAAACTGAAACTAACGCAGGATATGGGTTCTAGGGGCCTATTACACGCTCATTAAAAGAAATATTTTCAAAATTCAAAAGTCGCGGTAACCTATTATATTATTTTAGACTATTAAACCATAAACTATAACTAAAACTATTGACAAAGCGTCAGAGAAAGGGAGTATTTGAACTAAATTTTGAATTTTCTGGAAATACTTTATAAAATGAAAGACAATGACGGTTGAAGCTGAAACTTAAGGCTTTGTAAAACATACTTCTTGCCACATTTTCTCTACAGACCTCGTATTCGTTTCAGGATCTTTGCCTAAAAGTTGCCAATTGCGACGTTTCAATTGGCGACTTTCACTTTTTAAGAAGAAAAGCTATAAAATTTGCAAAGTAATTTTTCTAGCATTTTTTTCGCCAAAAAACTTAATCTACATCCCCCCCCCCATTTTTTTAGCTCCATATAAAATATTAATTTTTTCAAATAATTGCTAACTGGGACTCTAGAACCGATCTCCAAGGTCCATTTAAATTTAAAAAATTAATTTTAATAATATATCTTACTAATAGTGTACAATTCTTATGAAAATTCACTACTATAACGCACTGGGTGCGTCCCGAAATTTTTTAATTGTGGGATAGCCGTCAGTTGCAAAATAAAAAGTCTCTATTAAATTGCTGAGCTTTCGGAATGATTTATTCCATTATTAAAGATACAAAGCGAGTTTTAAAATTTAACTTAAAAAATTCTTAAATAACAACGTGTAATGTTATATAAATGAATACTTTGCAAATTCTACCAAGAAAACGACGCCTCACTTCATATAATGTGCCATATTGAAGTTTTGGTCACTGGGAGACGAAAGACCAAAGGCTGAAAACTACACGAAGGAGCACCTGTCTGGACTGTTGATTCTAATAAAGAAGATATGTAAATGTGGTAGACTACTCCAGATATTTACATGGGAGCGTCACAATAAAAGGTTACATGGTTACAAAGCTGGATGGCCAAATACCCATCTAAAGCTAATAATATTGTAGTATAAAGGCGTCGCAAACTAGCAAAACGCATGTTGCTTGTTCAAGCAATGGCTTTAGAAACGAGCTAAGTTTCCTCTTTTTCCTCTTTTTCCTCTTTACAACACGTCTGAACTAGCTGCCAGTTGTCGTTGTTATCCGCATTAGTGCCAGCAGATGCTGCACTCCAGTATTATATATATATATATATATATATATATATATATATATATATATATATATATATATATATATATATATATATATATATATATATATATATATATAGGGTCAATTATTTCGGGATAAGGTTATCCTTAATAGTATGGGGAGGTTTCCACAGGATAACCTTATCAATACGGCTTTCCTACGGGATTTGCTCAGGCGCCAGCAGCGATGGGGTTTAAAGGAAGTCGCTGCGCTCCCTCGGGACTATATATCTGTTCTAGGTCGCTGTTTACGGCTACCCAGACCCGGGGTAAGCTACAGTGAAGACAGTCCTCAGGCGAAGTAACTCGGGACTTCTTAGTTATGGCCTCTATATTAGAGATCAAAGTGTTATGTATTATGTTGGGATGGACTTGTTAGGAAGTTCTGACTGAAACACCGTATAAAACAAATAATCTATTTACAAACGCATTTGTCGCAAAATATTTACAAACTATATACAAAACAAGATTTACACAAGGGGTTCTCGCGAAATGAAAAACACTTTAACTAACTTATTTGCAACAAATTAAGCTATCAGAGACCAGAGGCAGAAACATTCATAAATAATCTGACCGGGGTAAATATTCGAGAGCTGTGCAGGCGGTGTCGTGAAGCGGGGTTGTGGATTCAAAGTCTGCAAATGAGCAGAAGCGATACGGGATTGCCAAGGTAAGGTTACAGGTAGGCGGTCAGTATAAGCGGGCATGCAGTACCTATGTGAACTAAAAGCAAACACTAGGTGCAATATCAAGATAACCTAGCGGCACGTTAAGATTCTTACTATCACTAGTCAACTACGGCTTCTCAGGCAGACGTTGCACTCAAACCGAATATTCACAACCTACGGAAATTGTCTTCCAATGAGGCGGGAGTTTCGATCAACAACACCTGAACAATATTTCTTCGAAGTAACCAGGAGACAGGGTATCACCAGACTGTTTCGGTCGCCAGTAAGGGTGGAGACCTGCTGCAGACCAAAATATCCCAGCTGTCGTCCAGCACCAGGACCACGAGGGCTGCTTCACGGGAGACCACTTTTTAAGATCAGGCCATGGCTAGACCGCCACAAGGGTTAGATCCGATTGCATTTAGTCGCTTGGCTAGTGCCCTCATGCTCTCGGGGAGACCCCAGCTCAGGAATGCAACGCTTTGTATCTTCTAATAAAAAAATCTCTCTTACGAAGATGGAAAACGGCGAAAACTCCAGATAATGCCGCTAGGACGGTCGGGAAACCAGGTATTGCCAGACTGTTTCGATTGCCAGCAAGGGTGGAAATCTACCTCAGTCCGAAGTGTCCTCGCTGTAGGCTGTCGCCAGGACCACGAGGGCTGCTCCACGGGAGACCACTTTTTAAGATCAGGCCATGGCTAGACCGCCACAATGGTTAGATTAGATTGTAGTCAGCCTCTTTGGTAGTGCTCTTCTGCTCTCGGGAAGACCACAGCTCCGAAATGCAAGCCCCAGCTCTCAAACTCTATGGTGGATTCACGAAATGAAACAGTTGTTCCCGCAAGACAAGGTTCCTGCATACTACAGTCCTGAATATTATTTTATGTCCGCAGTCTGACAATCACACAATGTATACAGATATACTCGGAGGAAATTACCCCATGAAGAAGGGGCAGTCCTCACCTACGGAGGTGGAAAATCACCAAACACCCCCTATACAGTGCCCCTAGAGCGACCAGGAGACCGAGTGCCGCCCGACTGATTGCCAACGCTATTGGGAATCTACCGCAGCCCGAAGTGCCCTCACTGCAACCTGTCACCAGGACAACCGGGACGTCTATCCGTGGAAAACTCTCTTTCATACGGGCCCAATACTACTGTACTGCTACGTGAACGAGAACCTATCCGAGACAATTAGAGAAAAACCCGCTGAAGACGATGTTCCTCGGTGATCACAGCTTCTCGCTCTCGAACCTGGTGCATCTGCCAATTAATATGTACACTTCTCCCTCGGCCGTCCTGCAGATCTCGATGCTAACGGAAAACAAAAGACAAAGAAAACTGCACGTACGGGACCTGTGCGGCTACTGCCACTCTCGGCGTGACTGGAACCTGAAACGGCTGAAAGAAAACTAAGTTGTCCACCTGCATCTCGCCGATCGGTCGTTGCAGACACCCGTGCGGTCGCGTGTCGAGGTCCTGCGCTGCTGCCATGCGCGAATCGGATCCAGTCGGTCAGCACGCCTGACTTCGATTTCGTCGCTGCTCATATCGAAGACCTTGCCTGGGCGATCATATTCCCGCACGCGGAGCGCGCTTGAAACTACGTGTTATTGAATATTTGCAAATAATTCATAGGATATTAAATTAAATGCAAATTGAATGGATCTAGTGTTAGTAATTAAATTATATAATGATGTTCTACTCATCCACTTCGTGACAATATATATATATATATATATATATATATATATATATATATATATATATATATATATATATATATATATATATATATATATATATATATATATATATATATATATATATATATATATATATATATATATATATATATATATATATATATATATATTATATGGTATATGTATTATAAATGTCGCGAGACCGGAATACTGTATCTGTGATTAATAAAGTATATCATGTGGAGTTTCACCAATTGTTTTTGTTACCTATTTACTTATAAATACCTATATCATGAAAACGCTTCTTTAATACATTTGCAAATATTTTTCAGGTTGGATTGATGTATAGCGTGTTTGACCTAACAATTGTGCTCTATTATATCCATACAAAGTCTGACTTCGACTATATCCGAGTTGGCTGGCTATTTTATGAAATAATTCTGGTAATTTATGTAGCAGAAGCTTGCAGTCTATGCTCAAGAAAGGTAAAATATTTCAGGATTTCTTTGTGTCGCAGCTGCAAATCTTAACTTAGAAATAATATAAATATAATAATAAATACAATGATGAACTTGAACTAGTTAAAGTCTTCTAAATGTATGGTATAATGACCATTAGCATTATTATTTAATTCTATAAATAGACATTAATCACTTGATTCAAATATTTTTAAAGTCATTTTACATTTGTTATGCATTTTCGTTAAAAGGTCTTTTAGTGAAGGGGTGACGACTGTAATAGTTAAAAAAAATCATCATCAAATCAGCGTGGCTATTAGAGCACAGACACACGCACATATGTAAATTATTTTCCGAATAGCGCTTCATTTTGTAATACAAACAGTTTCTTCACTTATTTCGTGTTTTGAACTAGTTTTCCAGTAAAAAAAATAAACAACAATTATGTAATTTCGTAAACTAAAAGCTTGATATTAAAAATGTTAATTAGGCTGTGGCTGCCAATTGAATACTTTGATTTTATCAATTTTGACTATTCAGGTATGTAAAGTCAACTTATATCTGCTTAAGTTGATTATTAAAATATCTTTCGGTTATTAACTTTGAAGAAAAATTGATAATTTTACCAATGCGTGGTTGGTAGATATTCATTACATGTATGGTATGGTTGATGGCAAGGCACCGGAACCTATGCGATTATATCAAAAGCGCTTCCCAAATGGAGTCACTCAAGATATTCCAACATTTTTACACATGCATAGAAGACTAGTTGAAACAGATAGTTTTAAGCCAAACAATCAATTAAAAGGTAATAGCACATTAACTACAAGAATTTCATTAATTCAAGAAGCAGTTTTAAATTCAAGTGATAAAGATCCTCAACTGATCACCAGAAAAACTGAAATTAACTTGAATATCTCGTTCATTTTAGCTTGGAGGTAACTTCACAATTTTCTGTTATACCCATATCATATTCAACACGCCCAAGTTTTAATTCCCCGAGACTTTCCTTTGCGAGTCAATTTCTGTCAATGGTTTTTAGGGAAGATTATAGCTGCGAAACTCAATCAGAAACTTCCACAATATTAATTTCTGGGCCACAAAATTGTGAAATTTCACCATCAAGCCCAGTTTTCAGTAAATGCATGGTTTTGAATAGTTGTAAATCATCTAATTGGATATTTTTTCTGTCAGCAAGGCTAAATACCGATAACTATCGCCGGCTTTTAGAAGATTTGTCCATATTGCTCAAAGAAGTGGTAATTTTAATTAGAAACAAATGTAATTCACGCATGACTGTCCACTAATTCATTTCTTCAGCTTAGAAGTAAAAGAATAGTTAAATCGTAGATTTAATAACCGATGGGTAGGTCATGGTGGATGGCTGCCATGGCCTCCTCTTTAGGTCTCCTGATTTAAATTATTTGGGCCTTTTCTTATGGCGTCATCTTAAAACTCTGGTGCACATCACTTTTTTGACACTAAAGAAGAACAGAGGAATCATATAATAACCTCCTGTGGCACTCTAAGGAATACTCGAGCGATTCTTCAGAGGATGCGCGATAATATGAGAAAAAGGGTTGATGATTATATCCTTATAGGTGGAGGGTATGTGCAACTACTTATCTAATTGTTTAATATCTTTTGGTTTCAATAGATAATATTAAAAAACTCTAGACGCAGCAAGTGCGTTATGGAAGTGAATTTTCATAAAAATGTTTTTAATTACAAATATGTCGCTCTAATGCGAGCAGGCTACAATTTGGTTACTGGTATAACCTATATAGTAAGAACAATGTACCATATTTTATCAAAATAATTATTTGAAAATGTACAAAAATGTCCCGAAAATAAACTTTAAATGTTTCTGAGAAAACTGGTCTCCTAGCCAATGAACCTTACGTTAATAGCAAATTGAGTTTTTGAAATTTGAAACATTTAATGAAAATTCGCTACCAAAACGCCGTTGCCGCGTTTATACAAAAATTTTCCGAAAATAAAGTTAAATGTTGGTTTCCTAACCAACAAAACTTACGTTAATAGCAAATTGACTTATTGAAATTTGAAGGATTTGATGAAAATTCGCTACCAAAACGCACTTACTTCGTCCAGATTTATTTCGATAAAAAATGATAAAATGCAGTAACGAATTTGTTCTACGAAAATGAGCTAAAAATTATAGACCATTAAACCATAAACTTCACTAAACCTACAGCGAAAGCATCAGAGAAAGGGTCTATTTGAAATGAATTTTCTGTAAACATTTTAGTAAAATGAAGGTCAATGACGGTTGAATATGAAACTTAAGGGTTCGCAGAACACTCTTCCTGCAACATTTTCTTTTCACAATCCGTATTTGTTTCACGTTCTTTGCCTAAACATTGCCAATTTTGACGTTTTAAATTGCGAGTTTGACGTTTTGAGGAAAACTCCAAAATTTGTTTCTTTAGCTGCACGTAACTTTTCG
Organism: Tillus elongatus; assembly: GCA_964006375.1. Classification (NCBI taxonomy): domain Eukaryota; kingdom Metazoa; phylum Arthropoda; class Insecta; order Coleoptera; family Cleridae; genus Tillus; species Tillus elongatus. The sequence goes on from OZ023270.1 coordinate 53,127,765, forward strand.
TCCTTAAACTTAGAGACCTAAATTTTGTTACATGGTTTACTCTTTATAATACAAATACGCGTACCAAATTTGGTTGCCCTCGCTTTGTTATTTCCGGAGATATAATTTTTTTAAGAAAGAAAACAAAAAAAATTCCACGAAAACCTGGTCCGATTTTCCTATATATATATATATATATATATATATATATATATATATATATATATATATATATATATATATATATATATATATATATATATATATATATATACACACACACACACACACAGGGTGTTCAAATAAGGACACGGACCGGCTGTATCTCGAAAACCATCACAGCTGCAGCTTTCGGAAAAAAATTAGCAGCATAAGTAAACTGGCCATGAGAAAATGTTGAAAATTATTTTCAGCTTTCTAAATCTGCCGCTAGGTGGCGAAAATGCCATGGCTTACCTAAAATCTTTAATTTCTCGAGAATCTTGACGCATAACATAAGCTGGTTTTAGGTAATTTGTAATCAACGTTCACTTATCTACAACCTCTGTTAAAAAAACTTTCCTTATGGATCAGTGGCGGAGGTAGGGGGCGAGATTTTTTTTTTACAAACAAATGCCTATAACTTGATAACCAGTAGACATAATTTTAAGAATTTTGGCTTATTAGAAAAAGGTTTCATAATAAATTCCACATATTAGTATTTGAAATCTACAGTCACACATGCACAAAATACAGAGGGCGCTATAACAGAGGAGTCTAGTTTTATTAAATTTTATGAAAATTTTCAAATGGCAGCATAGTATTATAATATAACTATCAAAAAGTGAATTAAGTTAGAAAGAACTCAGTGAAAACCCAAAACGAATATGTTTTTCCGTTTCAGAGAAAACTCGAATTTTATGTATTTTGGTGCTTATTATGCCATTTCTCTAAATTTGATATGAATATAGCAAAATCTTTATAGAATATTTGTTTTCAGGCATCGTTATACAAATTAACATAGTTACCAATAACAATAAGCGCCTCCGTGGCCGTGCGGGAAAGTCGATTCAGACTTTCCAATACGGACTCTGGGGTCGACGGTTCGATCCTCACCGGCGGCGGATGATTTTTCAAAATCACTGTCGTCGTTGAGATCGAGCTCAAGGTGGAGGGTAGGTTAGTTTAGATGAGCAAAAAGGGTCAGCAATGGCCTAATTGCCAGTAAGCATCTTACCTTTACCTTTACCAATAACAATTAATCACTTTAATATGAAATAAATTTATTACCTTATCATAAAACTAAGATACAAGAGCCAAGAATCTATTTTAAGGTTTTATTCGTAAATTAAGTGATTATATTATGAAACCGAAACTATATGAATGTAAAAACCTGAAATTTAACTAACGTTTTATTATTTACAAATGTTCAAACTGCTGTCCGTTTGTATGTATACATTTAACTAATCTCTGACGAGTAGAGGCTACCGCTGTTTGAACTTCAGCCGTAGATATGCTATTAACAGCAACTTATATCCTTTCCATCATATTTTCTCTAGTTGTTGGTCGAGTTTGATATACCAAATCGAAAGATTAATGGGGGAGAGTGAAAACTCTCCCCCATAAATAAAAATCTAAGCAAGTCAAATCAGGTAATCTGTGTGGCCATGGAAATAAGCTTCCTCTTCCTATCCACCGATTTGGAAATTGAACATAAGATATTCGCGTACACTTTGCGCGAAATGTGCTGGACACCCGTCGTGTTGCAACAACATTATTAATCTTGTTTCTATAGAAATGTCTTCCAATAACATTTTTATGCTTTGAGTTAAAAAATTTAAATACAGATCTCCGTTAAGTGGTCCGTCAAAGAAATATGTCCAACAATTTTTCCTTTAGCTATACTACACCATACGTTTAGAGTCCATCGATTTTGCCGATCTAATTCTCTCATTCAATGGGGATTACTGTCCGAGCAATAGTGCATATTATGGAGATTTACTTTCCCACAATTTGAAAATGTTGCTTGATCTGTCCATACCATTTGTGATAGAAATCGTGGTGTTTCTTCTAGCATACTCAGCATACAATGGCAGTAATTCAGTCTGTGGTCACAATCAGTTTAATTTAGCGCCTGATGCAATACTATGTGATATGGGTGCATATTATGGTCTTTTAAACATTGTATACAGATCCTACGGTCACACCTAAGTTTCTAGAAATTTGTCGTACACTAATATGTGGATTATCAGTAACAAGAGCAATCACATTAGTAATGTTTTCTTCATTTTTAATCCTACGAGTTCTGACTTGTCTTCTGGTGCGTCTTACAGATCCAGTTTCCTGCATATATCTTGCAATCCGAATAAACACCTCTCTTGAGTAATGTCTTCTTTGCGGGCACGTTAAAGCATATTCTCGTGATGCGACAACAGGATTCCAAAAAAATATAAAATAAATTTCAAGCATATCAAATGCTTCCTCGTTAGAATAAGACATCCTGAAAACGTAAAACACCAACTATTGCTACAAAACACACAGAAACACTACAAATAATTAATAAGATCAGTAATAAATTGAACATAGGATTTTGACGTTTATAAAACAAATTGTTTCAATTTCCTTACCTTCGTTGACAACACATGGACTACACTGATTGAAGTACAAAACTGCATATGAATTTCACATGGGCATTAACAAGTGTTTAAATGATTTTAGACATTGGTTGTATTTATTGCTATATTATGATAAAGATATTATATTATGATAAAGATATTATGTATGGAATGAATTTTCAAAATAAATACTGAGCATTTTCTCTAAAAGCCTAATGAAAAGTGTTTCATTTTCATAATATAAATTAATTTTTCCATGACTTCTACATTACTTCTGTATTGTAATTTTATAATAAAGTAATAAATTTATTTCATTTTAAAGTGATTACATAAATGCTATTGGTAAGTACGTTAATTTGTTTAATGATTGTAATGAAGTTTAAGTTCATTCCGTGTCCGTGTCCACTTGGCAGACATGGTATTCTAATTTAAAGCAGACACCTTCTAGGATATAATCAAATAATATATATCGTATTGTTTTAATGCGTAGGGTGTACAGATGTAAAACATTCAAAATTCCGATGCCGGTACATGGCACATTATGTTCTGAGCATAGATGAACCTGCTCTGTGGTTCTGTGTGCTGGTATGCGCGAGTCGCACTTACGCGATTTAGTCCAATCACAATCACTGACGAGATAACTGTCACGTTCGACAGTGTCAAAACTTCCTATTCACGCAAGGGAGTGTTCTGTGTTCACGCACTAACCATACACAGTTTATTTTCAAATTGCCTCTACTCGTCAGAGATTAGTTAAATGTATACATAAAAAAGGACAGCAGTTTGAACATTTGTAAATAATAAAATGTTAATTAAATTTCAGGTTTTTCACATTCATCTAATTTCGGTTTCATAATATAATCACTTAATTTACGAATACAACCTTAAAATCGATTCTTGGCTCTTGTATCTTAGTTTTATGATAAGGTAATAAAATTATTTCATATTAAAGTGATTAATTATTATTGGTAACTATGTTAATTTGTATAACGATGCCTGAAAACAAATATTCTATAGAGATTTTGCTATATTCATATCCAATTTTGAGAAATGGCATAATAAGCACCAAAATACATAAAATTCGAGTTTTCTCTGAAACGGAAAAACATATTCGTTTTGGGTTTTCACTGAGTTCTTTGTAACTTCATCCACTTTTTGATAGTTATATTAAAATACTATGCTGCTATTTGAAAATTTTCATAAAATTTAATAAAACTAAACTCCCCTACTCTAACGCCCTTTGTATTTTGTGCATGTGTGACTGTGGATTTAAAATACTAATACGTGGAATTTCCTATGAAATCTCTTTCCAACAAGCCAAAATTCTTAAAATTATGTCTACTGGCTATCAAGTTATAGGCGTTTGTTTGTAAAAAAAATATCTCGCCCCCTACCTCCGCCACTGGTCCATAAGGAATTTTTGTTTAACAGAGGTTGTAGATAAGTGAACGTTGATTACAAATTACCTAAAACCAGCTTATGTTATGCGTCAAGATTCTCGAGAAATTAAAGATTTTAGGTAAGCCATGGCATTTTCGCCACCTAGCGGCAGATTTAGAAAGCTGAAAATAATTTCCAACATTTTCTCATGGCCAATTTACTTATGCTATTTTTTTTCCGAAAGCTGCAGCTGTGATGGTTTTCGAGATACAGCCGGTCCGTGTCCTTATTTGAACACCCTGTGTGTGTGTGTGCTTTGTAACAATATATATATATATATATATATATATATATATATATATATATATATATATATATATATATATATATATATATATATATATATATATATATACCAGTTAGTCCACATTATGGTGTCAGGACTTCAATAGCGTATAGAAGAAGTATGGAAGAATAAGGCAGTTTGTCTTATAAACTCTGAACACAATTGCCTTCGTTCTGTATCTTCTGGGCGTTGAATAATGGTACTAAACATATAAACCAGTATTCAAAGTAGATGGCTTTCTGAATTTTGATACGTGTGGGTATTTTTATATTCCCTATTAAATAGTTGTTGTCAATTTTCTGTCAAAAAATCAATGCCGTTCATTCGGGATACCTAAAAAGTTTGAATGCAGCCAATGCATTATGGAGGTGAATTTTCATAAAAATGTTTTTAAACCAAATACGTCTCTTCAATACAAGCAGGCATCAATTTGGTTACCGGTATAGCCTTTATAGTAGAAACAATATTTTATCAAAATTACTTATTGTTTGAAAATGTACAAACATTTTCCGAAAATAAACTTTAAATGTTGGTTTCCTAGCCAACAAACCTTAGGTTGTGTTATTGAAATTTTAAGGATTTAATGAAAGTTCGCCACCAAAACGCACTTACTGCGTCTCGATTTTTTTATTACAACATATATCATATTTCGATAAAAAAAATGCAAAAATGCAATAATATAAGGGTGTTCGAAAAAACAATTTTAGGGATCACCAACGACTTATGGACCAGCCTGTGATTGTCAAAATATTTTTATAAGACGCAACTTAAGACACCCTTTAATTAATATATACAATTTTTGCTCGTACCTTGTATAATAACAATTATATTAAGCTTTACCTCAGAAATACGTCACCCTGTATATATGTTAACAGATAAAAACTGAAAGTACACCCGGATATTGATTCTAAGGGGCCTAGTTTGCGCTCATTTGAAGAAATCTTTGTAAAATTTAAAAGTCGCGTCTCCACAATGACGAATTTTTTCTACAAAAATTAGCTACAAATTATAGACCATTAAACCATAAACTTAACCAAACCTACATCCAAAGCATCAGAGAAAGGGTCTATTTGAAATGAATTTTGAGTAAATCTTTTGAAAATGATAGACAATGACTGATGAAGCTGAAACTTAAGGGTTTGCAGAATACTCTTCTTGCGGCATTTTCTTTACTTAATCCGTATTTGTTTCAGGTTCTTTGCCTACATGTTGCGAATTTTGACGTTTCGAATCGCGACTTTGACGTTGTGAGGAAACCCCAAATTTGTTTTCTTTAACTGCCAATAAAATTTTGTCTTTCAACTTACAGACTTAAATTTTGATACATGGTTCACTCTTTATAATACAAAAACGCCCTTACTTTGTTATTGCCGGAGATATTATTTTTTCCGAAAGAAAACACAACATTTTCCGGGAAAACCTGAGCAGATTTTCCTGGCTAACGAACTTATCCAAGCCACTTGCAAAAGGAAGGTTGGTACTCACCAAATTTGATCAAAATCGGCCCATTTTGAGTTATCGGTGTGACACACACACACACACACACACACACACGCGCACACACACACACACGTACCCACGCACGCACCCACGCACGCACGCACGCACGCACGCACGCACGCATATATATATATATATATATATATATATATATATATATATATATATATATATATATATATATATATATATATAAACATATAAAAATTGAAACTGACCCCGGATATGTGTTCTGGGGAGCCTAATTAGCGCTCATTTAAAGTAATTTTTTCGAAATTCAAAAGTCGGTGCCTCCTCATTAGTGAATTGTTTTAAACAAAATTCACTAATAAATTATCAAAACGTTACCCAATAATAAGGCTCCAGGGCCCGACGAAATAGACAACAAAAGTAGAAATCTATCACGGAAAACCGTAGTCCAATTATTATCGTATATTGTAAATGCAGTTCTGCATTACCCAAGTCAATGGAAAATAGCCCACGTTATTCCTGTCGCCAAACCCAATGAAGATCAAAAAGATCGGCACAACTATCGCCCTATAAGCTTATTAAACAACCTATCTAAAATAGTAGAAAAAATAATTGTTAGTAGATTTAAAAGCAGAGAAAAAATAAATAAACTTTTGATAGACTGTTTGGTTTTAGGGAAAACATAGCACCATGTATCAGGTAACACGAATAGGAAACGTCATAACACAACATTTTAACTAAGACAAAAGTAACGACAATGGTTTTACTAGACATACAGAACGCCTTTGGTAAAATATGGATAGTCGGATTACTGTGGACAAAATAATAGAACTCAAATTTCCCTGCCATTTTATTAGACTGATTCACTCATACTTATCAGACAGGCGTCTTAAAGTCAAAAATTACAATAGCACATCAAATGAAAAACAAACATATCCGAGCAAGAGTGTCTCAAGGCTCCATACTTGGATCAAAGCTGTTCAAATATTTTATTAAGGATATACCTACGTGCCCTTAGACCAACCTGGCTCTCTATGCAGATGATACTGCCATATATACCCATTCCTTTTCAGCAGAAGTTGCAAATAAATAGATAGGTAAAAATTCATCTTAATGTACCTCAAAATTACCTAAAGACTTGGAAAATAACGCTTAACTCTGAAAAAACGGAGACCGTAGTATTTACTAGAAAAACAAATGATTCCAAAATATTTAACCGTCTAAAAGTAGGAGACAAAAATTTTGTTGTGGATTTTTGTAAACAATTTTGTTAGCACATTCTTCTGTTTTATTTTTCAAAAAATTTTTCAACAGGTGGACCAAGGAACTTCAAGCGAACAATCACAGTCAAATAACATGTTTACACGTAGTTTGAAGAACGTTGGGCATGTACTTTTACTTTGCCATTTTTAACGAAAATGCCTCTCTTTTCAGCCAAAAGGAAGTTTAACTTTTACCGAACGCCGAGAAATGACCATTTAGACATTTTCCTACCCGTCCATTTATTTTACCGCTCAAATCATAATTGCACTGGGTATTTATTTAAACTGACCTGATCTGACGATGTCTCAAAAAAATTCTGGACGCAGCAAGTGCGTTATGGTAGCGAATTTTCATTAAAATCTTTTTAATAACAAATATGTGTGTTTTTTTAAGAAAGCAGGCATGAAATTTGGTTACCAGTTACCACCTATATAGTAAAAACAATGTGCCATGTTCCATTAAAATAACTTTATTGTGTGAAAATGTACAAAAATTTCCAAAAGTAAACTTCAAATGTTCCCGAAAAAACACGTTTCTTGGTCAAGCTTATAGGTTAATAGCAAATTGAGCTGTTCAAATATGAAACATTTGATCAAAATTCGCTACCATAACGCACTTGCTGCGTCCAGAATTTATTTTCTTACAAACATGCATTATATTTCGATGGAAAATGCAAAAATGCAATAACATAAGACGTGTTTGATTAAAAAAAGGAAATTTGTATCACCATCGTCTTATGGGCCAGCCTGTGATTGCAGAAATATTATTTTAAGATGTAGCTCAAGACACCCTATAATTAATATATACAAATTTTCTTCATATCTTATATAATAACGGATATATTGAGCTTTATTAAGTTTTTACGAAAATTCGACAAAAATTATATACCATTAAATGATAAACCCTATAGCTGAGGCTACTGCCAAACATCAGAGAAAGGGTCTATTTGAAATGAATTTTCTGCAAATATTTTAGTAAAATGAAGGACAATGACGGTTGAAACTAAGACTTTAGGGTTTGCAAAATATCCTTCTTGAGACATTTTATTTCTATAGCCCGTATTAGATTTAAGTTATTTGCCTAAATGTTGCCAATTTTGACATTTTAAATCGCCACTTTGACGTTTTGAGGAAAACCCCAAATTTTTTTAAATGCCATTAACTTTTTTATCTTTTGACCTACATAGTTATGGTAGGTAACTTACCTATAAGGATGTAAACCTGCGTACCAAATTTGGTTGCCCTTAGTTTGTTAATTCCGGAGATATAAATTTTTTTTGAAAGAAAACACAAAATTTTCCGGGAAAACCTGGGCAGATTTTCCTGACTAACGAACTCATCCAATCCATTTGCAAAAGGGATTTTTTCACCAAATTTGATCAAAATCGGCCCATTATTTTTTGAGTTATCGGTGTGATACATACATACATATATATATATATATATATATATATATATATATATATATATATATATATATATATATATATATATATATATATATATATATATATATATATATATATATATATATATATATATATATATATATATATATATATATATATATAAACATATAAAAATTGAAACTGACCCTGGATATGTTTTCTGGGGGGCCTAATTAGCGCTCATTTGAAGAAATTTTTTCAAAATTCAAAAGTCGGGATCTCCTCATTAGTGAATTTTTTTAAAGAAAATTCACTAAAAGGGCGAACCGGTTACAGAGGAGATAACAAGCTATTGTGAAGGCAGAGAAAAAATCTACATCTGTATTTAGCTGAAATAATTATTTCCCCTTTTATTAGCCGAGCTTTCGGTCGGAATAATTTATTTCTTTTTCAGTGCGTAAATAATGTAAAGTGGTCTAATAATTTTTAATATGTGAGTAAATACGCAAATTTTTAACTAAAAATAATTGAAGTGAATTAGTAAAAAAATGTGAAATTACCATTTTAGTTGGGTTGTCCAATGGATTAAAATTTTGTTTTTATCGAGTTAACATATACAACACAGGGCAGTGTTCCAAATAATTGTTATTTTTCTCATTTCAATTAAAATATCATTACATGATTTCAAAACATTTCAAAAACATTTATTTATTATTTAAATTTTTTCGATGTAAAATGGAAACACAGCATCTAGTTATTGATACTGGTCATAATGTAAGTTTCAGTATATACATATTACTACGGTAACATAAAAAATAATTTACAACTTTTGATATAACTTGGCAGGTGATTAAATTGAGTTATTATTAGCTATTGGATACGTTTGCTAACTAGTCCAATCAAACCTTTTTGAGGAAGAGGAAATTTGCCACCACCTGCTGCGTCCGGTCTTTTAGTGAATTTTCTTTAAAAAAATTCACTAATGAGCGCTAATTAGGCCTCCTAGAAGACATATATATATATATATATATATATATATATATATATATATATATATATATATATATATATATATATATATATATATATATGTATCACACCGATAACTCAAAAAATAATGGGCCGATTTTGATTAAATTTGGTGAAAAAATTCCTTTTGTAAATGGCTTGGATGAGTTCGTTAAGCAGGAAAAGGTTTTCCCGGAAAATTTTGTATTTTCTTTTGAAAAAAAATTATATCTCCAGAATTAACAAAGTAAGGGCAACCAAATTTGGTACTCAGGTTTACATCCTTATAGGTAAGTTACCTTCCAAAATTTAGCTATGTGGGTCAAAAGACAAAAAAGTTATAGGCATTTAAAAGAAAAGGGTTTTTTCTCAAAACGTCAAAGTGGCGATTTAAAATGTCAAAATTGGCAACATTTAGGCAAATAACTTAAATCTAATACGGGCTATAGAAATAAAATGTCTCAAGAAGGGTGTTTTACAAACCCTAAAGTCTTAATTTCAACCGTCATTGTCCTTCATTTTACTAAAATATTTGCAGAAAATTCATTTCAAATAGACCCTTTCTCTGATGCTTGGCAGTACCCTTAGCTATAGAGTTTATCGTTTAATGATGTATAATTTTTGTCGAATTTTCGTAAAAATCAATAAAACTCAATATATCCGTTATTATATAGGATATGAAAAAAATTTGTATATATTTATTATAGGGTGTCTTGAGCTACATCTTAAAATAATATTTCTACAATCACAGGGTGGCCCATAAGTCGTTGGTGATACAAATTTCCTTTTTTTTAATCAAACACGCCTTATGTTATTGCATTTTTGCATTTTCCATCGAGATATAATGCATGTTTGTAAGAAAAGAAATTCTAGACGCAGCAAGTGCGTTATGGTAGCGAATTTTGATCAAATGTTTCATATTTGAACAGCTCAATTTGCTATTAACCTATAAGGTTGACCAAGAAACGTGTTTTTTCGGGAACACTTTAAGTTTACTTTTGGAAATTTTTATTTAAAACAGATCCTTTTCAAAGCTTTGCCAGTTGACCCTTATTAAATTCGCGATAAACCACTTTTAGTGAATTTTCTTTAAAAAAAATCACTAATGAGGAGATGCCGACTTTTCAATTTGGAAAAAATGTCTTGAAATGAGCGCGAACTAGGCCCCCTAGAACCCATATCCAGGGTCAGTTTCCATATATATATATATATATATATATATATATATATATATATATATATATATATATATATATATATATATATATATATATATATATATATATATATATATATATATATATATATATATATGTATGTATGTATGTATGTATGTATGTCACGATAACTAAAAGAAAAACGGTCCGATTTTGATCAAATTTTGTAAGTACCTGCCTTTTCCAAGTTGATTGGATAAGTTCGTTAGCCAGGAAAATCGGCCCAGCGTTTCCCGGAAAATTTTGTGTTTTCTTTCAGAAAAAAATGTATATCTCCGGAAATAATTTGTCTACATTTTCAAGCAATAAGTTATTTTGATAAAATATGGTACATTGTTTTTACTATATAGGCTATATCGGTAACAAGATTGATGCCTGCTTGCATTAGAGAGACGTATTTGCCATTAAAAACATTTTTATGAAAATTCACTTCTATAACTCACTTGCTGCGTCCAGACTTTTATTATTTATCTTTAGGTACTTTTAGGTAATGTGGATAGGTAAGGTTATTTAATTTTTGTTTGTTTTATTATTATACTTGTAAATCAATCAAACAATAATTATATGTTAACTTACCTTTAATTCAATAGCCGAATATTTTCGACGTTTTAGCCAACTTTTCAGTACAATGGTTCTGATTACACACTTTTGTATATCTTCTGTGATCATATTTAACTTCTATATAGTAACAAGATTTCAAAGGATGCAATAAAATTAATTGACGCTGGGTATTGAATATTTTAAGGACAAATTTATACTGACCTCGATATGCTGAAAAAGTACTGACACAGCAAGTGTGCTTCAATAAATAAATAAAACAATCTGACTTGCTATTTGGTAAATGTTATACTTAATAAATAGCGTGTCTTGCGATCAAAGTTGTCGTTGTTGAAAAATGAAATAGAAAAAATTTGCATTTTTATATGTCTAAAAAGTTTGCTTTTGTAAGGGGTACATTTTTTTTCCGTATATATTGAATAATAGTGAACGCAACCTTTCGATGACACAAAGTTACAACCCTCTTAGTAAACAATAGAAGTAACCTATTATAATAATAACAATCGACTAACGGTCTCATAATATAATTACATAGCTCAACAATCAAACACCAGTCGATATATTACTTAGCAGTTGTGTTATCTACTTAAGAGTAATCATGCAAAAGGCAAAAGGTTTATTACTTGTCAGAATGATGGCAAAGCCTTAATGTACGGGCGTAATGAGTCGGGCGAGCGGGTGCCAAATGTGTCCAGTAACAACATCACTAACCTGTAATTAAAAATATACTTGAACACACCATTGCTCATCTAAAGCACAACCTAACATATATACGGGGGGCATTCAATTATTCGTTTGTCAAACATTTACCAATTACACGCTCCACTGAGCAACTCAACATCAATGACTATTTACACTCAAAGCTCCTTTGAGCAAGCTAACTTTAAGAGCAGTTTCGACTTAACGCTCCGCTGAGCAACTTCAAAATAGACAGCAGTTTCTACTCAATGCTCCACTGAGCAACATTATAAACTCTTAACAACGCACATCAGTGCCTCAGAACTACTTCTCAACAATGTCTCTAAGTGCTCAAATCATAGCTTCTCAAACAATAATTACTCAATTAGTTACTTAAACAATAAGTTACTCAGATAATATTTACTCAAGTAGTTACTCACACGATAGTTACTCGAACAATAGTTTCTCAAACAGTTATCTAAATAATAGTTACTCAGATAATATTTAGACAATAGTTCAACCTGTGTGTTTAATTGGGTGCTGAACGTGTCTGTTAAATAATAGTGTTTTCACAATAAAATAACGCTAAGACTAGGGCTAGAAAATACATTCCTTACCTTTTCGGTAATATTATATTGTAACCAGAGCTTTCAGCTTCTTTAAAAATAATGTAGATAAAAATACATACATACGTAGTTGAATAACTTAAAAACTTAACGCTATAACAATCCTTCAAATTTAAAATTAAATCCTGGATATTTGCCTAGGATAGTTCTACGCTGGCCCAATTTTATATCACCTTTTCACCATTCAATGAGTGAATATTGGAACATGTGATGAGCACTGATAAGTACAATTTGGAGAACCCAATTCTTCACACGACAGTTTTTGGGTCTGGCGATCGTTTCGCTAACAAAGTTCGCAAAACTACCATCTATATGTTATAGTTGTCACCCTATGCCAGAAATGCCATATAGAAACATAAAAAACTTATGGGTTTCTATATGGTTGAATATGTATTTGAAAAATGAATTCCGACAAACACCACATAAGAATCCTATATGATTTTCCGTATAAATATACAGGGGTTTTATAGGGAAATCCTCATAGAAACCCATAATTACCTTATATAATATAATTCCACATAAACTCTCTCACAATAGTATGGAAACCCATATAGAATCCTTCCAAAACGGAACTCCATATAGATCCATATAATTCCCTTTGAGCAATCTGATTGGTTGGAATCTGTAACAAAACTCCTTCCACTAATTATAATGCAACATAACCTGTCATAAATGCCTATTATCTATATAGTGGTATACATTAGGGTCAATAATTCTAAGCAGTTATTATATATGATTAGTGCTTAAATCAGTGGAAATCAAATATGAAAGTTTCAAACAAAAAGAAACGTTATAAATTTTGAGGTTAGGTGTAAATTGAATTCGAATATTTTGTGAATGACTATTAGACCACGGGTTTAACTAATCTTTTTAATAGTTAAACGGGATAATTATTGTAAATGAACTAAATTATTTTGTACTTACAAGCAGAACCCAGCACCTATCAAAACTTCGAAAGCACAAAACACATAAACAAAAAACATTGATTGTTGAACAGTTGACAATGACTCTCGGAAAATCAGCAAGCAATATTCACCAATACAGATCACGTAACAGTTAAGCTTTTGTGATTATGATTTGTTCTTTGACATCGTCAGCTTATACAGATTTCCGTGGCATATTCAATTGTGTCATCAAATGATCCGTATAGAAACCAAACAATACCGCAGAGACTACTTTATGGATTTCTATTTGGTATTCCTAGAAAGGGAATTCCGTACAAATCCACATATAATTCACAACCCTTCCACATATATTTCCTAGAGCCTCGGTGGTTCAGTGGTAAGAACGTGTGCCTCTAAACCGAAGGGTACTTGGTTCGATCCCAGGGTACTCCTTTCAATTTTTCAGTACATACTGTACAATTAACATCAACCGAGGTTCTGACATTGTATTTGAGCAAGTTGAATGTCCGCACATTCCGCACTTCGGATGGGGTGTAAAGTCGTCGGTCCCTTGTCCATGCGATGTTGGGCATGTTAAAGATCCATACCCTCCTTCCAGATAGGCAGGGGTTGGGCAAAATTTCCAGGATAGTGAGGTGAGACTGCTCCCCGGCATCTGTGATTGGCCATAGTAGCGGAAATAGGCCGACGTTAAAGAAATAAAAACACGCACACACATACATTTCCCATTATCCTTATAGAGACTAGTTAAACCACATAGGTTTCCTTATACGTTTTAATAGCATTTCTAAAAGTCATTTCTGGCAGGGCAAGCAGTTGAGAAACAGCGTTATCTACGAAACAGACCCCCCCCCCCCCACACTGTTTAGTCTTAAATTCCTGTAATTAAAATTGCAGACGCGCTTTTGTAAAACTGTTTATCGTTATCAAATATTCCTTCTAATAACAACTCACTGATGATTAAGATAACAGTTCGACCAATAGACTACACGGAACCGGATCTACTCTATTCGTCGAAACATTTTTGTTCAAATTTCTAGCGATATATATATATATATATATATATATATATATATATATATATATATATATATATATATATATATATATATATACTTTCGTAACCATCTAACTGTAGCGACTGCTTGATATTTCTGATTAACTTGAGATCTCCTTTAGCTACCTGATGATTATTATCCCAAATATGCTGGGCAATACATGATTTATCAATAGTGCCATATCTCAGTATATTCATCCCTTTGATGACGCTAACTTTGTTAGCGTAACGATGGTCAGGTCCAAAAACTGTCGTGTGAGGAATTGGGTTCTCCAAATTGTACTTATTACCTTTATTAAAAAATATTTGCCAACATCCATAATCTTAAATTGTGGTATGTTTTACACATAACGCAATTAATAGTTTATGTGAAAATGTTATTAAAATAATTTTAATAAATTTATATTAAAACTACACATTTAGTAGGTTCAATTCAGATATGCGAAATTGCTGCATTTCATATTGATATTTAAGAAAATTTTGGCCATGTATAACAATGTAATTTCGTGAGATGGTAACCTTATTTTAGAAGTGACTATGGAAGTGTTGATGTGGAAAAAGTACGTGAAATTGTTAAATTTCACAAAACTGTAGAATAGTGACATTACCCAAGTAAATTTTAGAACCAATATTCGGGTTTTCAATTTGTACGTTATATATATATATATATATATATATATATATATATATATATATATATATATATATATATATATATATATATATATATAGTGTGCGTCACTTCAAGTGGTGACAATTCATCATTTCATAACGGGTCGGCCGATTTTTGTTTCTTTAACGTCGGCCTATTTCCGATACTTCTGGAAATTTTGCCGGACCCCTGCCTTTCCGTAAGGATCTTTAACGTTCCCAACACCGCCTGAACACGGGGCCGACGACTTTACGCCCCCTCCGAAGGGCGGAACGTGTAGACATTCAACTTGCTCAAATACAATGCCACAACTTCAGTTGATGTTAATTGTACAGTGTGTACTGAAAAGTAAAAGGAGAGCGCTGGGATCGAACCCAGTACCCTTCAGTTCAGAGGCACACATTCTAACCACTGAACCACCGAGGCTCTCTTTTTAAATAAAGTGCTCCAAAAGCTCCGCACCCTGGTGTGCATTATTTTAAGATTTGCAAATATCTATATTGATTGAGGCACATCTGTAACCCACAAATCCCAAGTTTCAATATCGTAACTTATACCAAGTGTTCACAACTTGAGTGCAAAAAATGAGAAAGTCGACTTTTTGAGAGTGACCTGTGCAAACGTTACTTACGCTGCTGAGTGTCTTGCAAATATTAGATTGCCAATGGATTAATAGTCACCTAGTGTATCAATTCACACAATATCATCCGCATATCTTATACAGAATGTTCATAATAAATACGGAAATATGGAAAAGCTCAGTCTGCCGGTTTTGTTACTACATGTGCCACGAAGTTTTAAAAATGCGTCAATTTACAATTCTTGCTTTTAATTTGCAGGAAATAATGCATCGTGCTTTATTTAAATCAACTCAATTCGATTAACTCGATAAAATGTATTTAATTCTTACTTTTTTATAGGCCAATACAGAAAAACAAAGAAAGATAATGAGTATTGCGTAAAATCATCAATTTTAAATTGTAGCGATTTCAATTAGACCACCCTGTGCCGCAATAAAGTTTTACAGTCTCTTCCAACAGTTGCCAGTAACTTTTCGTGGTACTTCTGGCGTAATAGCTCTACACGCGCCACGATATGTTTCTTTTCAATTATTCACATTGGTTGGACGCTCTGATAAACTGTTTCTTTGAGGGTACCCCAAAGGAAGTAATCAAGCGGTGTTAGGTCGGGTGAGCGGGGAGGCCATAATAAGGGGGACTGTTCCGTCCTATCCATTTCACCGGAAATTTCGTTTCCAACCACTCCCTTAATATTCTTGCATTATGCATAGGAGCACCATCTATAGCTGAAAAATAATGTGCTGTCTCAGTCTTATAGGTATATCTTCTAAAACGTCCCATAATTCGTTGTTTGAAAAGTTAAGAAAATGTTCTGCGTTGAGATTTTTCTCAAAAAAAGAAGAGTCCGATTATTTTCTTGTAAAATATGCCACACCAGGTAGTAATTTTGGAAGAGTATTGCCTATTACAATTTATTATCCAATTTGGATTGTGATCGGACCAATACTTTGAATTTTGGGAAGACACTACTCCGTTAGTTGTGAACGTAGCTTCATCGCTAAATATTATTTTAGACACGAAAGTTATATTGGTTAAATAGTTTCCTTGGCACCATAATAAATATTCCATTCTAACATCTACATCGCCGTTTTCAAAGGTATGCAAAACTTTGGGCTTACAGGTATTTTGTTTGTTTCGCTTAAGGCACCTCCAAACTTTAGTTGGTTGCAAGTTAAGATCTCTTGCTAATTGTCTCACGCCGGTCTTTGCATTCCCTTGGAGCTTGTTCATCATAGCATTGTTTGCACGATTATTCACATTTGTGATGCGCTTTGTTGGAGCAATATTCCTAGTTTTATCAAAATGCATTTTTACTTTGGTAACTGTCTGAAACGTCACGGGTTCAATATCAGGATGACGCCTGTTAAATTCTGCCGCAGCCTCTCGATATGTCTTATGATTATCGCCCACAGTTCCAATTAATTAAATTTTTTGAGCGACCATATTTGCGTCGATTTCACCACCTATTGCGTGCACAACGACTTGCCAAAGTATATAAACTGCCAAATCATATGAACTGTCAAAGTGTAGATGTTTTGTTTGTCAATTGAAGTATAGATGAAAATAGTAGACGCTACTTTGGAAAATTGCAATGAACATGTTAAGAATATTCATTTGGTGCACAGGAAATTATTTAATCAATCGACAGAACTTTATTGTTTAGCGATGAAGTTGTGAACCTACTTTCAGAGTTAATGGAGTGGTGTCTTCCCAGAATTTAATATGCTGGTCCGATCAAAGTCCAAATTGAGTAATACATTGCAAAAGGGTATGTTTCCGTATTTATTATGAACACTCTGTATAAGATATGCGGGTGATTGATACACTAAGTGACTTTTAATACATTGGCAATCTAATATTTTGCAATACACTCAGTAGTGTTTACACAGGGTACTCTCAAATAGTCGATTTTTTCATTTTTTGCACTCAAGTTGTGAACACTCGGTATAAGTTACGATATTGAAACTTAGGATTTGTGGGTTACAGATGTGCCAATGTCAATGAATATATACTTTTTTCGTAAAAAAAGGCCTAATATGTTTTTGTCATTTTTGGGGTAAAAATGTGAAAATCGGCCAACCCGTTATTAAATAATGAATTGTAGCCACTTAAAGTGAAACACACTGTACATATATATATATATATATATATATATATATATATATATATATATATATATATATATATATATATATATATATATATATATATATATGGTGTGTGTGTATCACACCGATAACTAAAAAAATAAAGCTGATTTTGATGAAATTTGAAGTAAAGTACCTTACTTTTGTAGATTGGATAAGTTGGTTAGTCACAATTTTTAGTTTTCTTTCGAAAAATTTTTATATCTCAAAAAATAACAAAGCTATACTAACCAAACTTGGTATGCAGGTTTCCATTACAAAACGTATACTGTATACCAAAATTCAGACCTCTAAGTTAAAATAAGAAGAAGTTATAAGCATTTAAGGAAAAAAATGTTGGGTGACGCTAGAGTTTAGGAAATGGCACAAGACCAAAATATTGTGCGTGGGAAACAAAATCTATAAAATATTACAAAAAATAATAACTTTTCTTGGCGCAAAAAGGGGCCGAGGAGTACGAGAAAGACTAATTTAAACACTTTAGCGTGACGATTTGAAACAAGAGAATTTGTAATTTTTAAACAAAGATTCTGGAACTAATGCGGGTTATGGGTGGCCAATACTGTATGAAATGTATTTAACAAGGTCCTAAATTTATGTTTCAAGTAACGGGTGGGCCATTTAAGATTTGTAATTTGAATCGGCTATAAAAAAGAACTAATGAATATTTTTTCAAAGCTATGAGTTTATTAGAAAGATTGAACCTTTTCATTTGGTAATGGAAGACAACAATATTCAAATAACTGCCACGGCTAGCCTTGCAATACCCCCATTCGACCAGTCCAATTTTTCAGTACATTTTCGATTGTTTGGGCCTCTATTTCGTCAATGGCAACTTCGATTTCATGTTTCAAGTCGTGGTTAGCGTAGCACTTGATCTTAACGGCTCTTTACAAAAAAAGGTCCAACGGAGTCAAATCGCAGGTTCGAGGTGGCCAATTGACATCGGCATTTCGGCTGATTATGCGATTTTCGAAAACAGTGCGCAAAAGATCGAGTGTTACGTTGGCTGTGTGGCACGT
The DNA here is from genome assembly GCA_964006375.1 of Tillus elongatus. Classification (NCBI taxonomy): domain Eukaryota; kingdom Metazoa; phylum Arthropoda; class Insecta; order Coleoptera; family Cleridae; genus Tillus; species Tillus elongatus. The sequence continues at coordinate 53,146,635 of OZ023270.1, forward strand.
TGCGCCGTCATGTTGAAATCAAATGTCGTCTATGTCATACTCTTCAATTTTGGGAAACAAAAAATCTCTTAGCGTGGAGCGGTAGCGATCGCCATTCACCGTAACGGCGTTTCCTTGCTCATTTTCAAAGGAAAATGGCCCAATAATACCGCCAGACCATAATCCGCACCAGACGGTCAATCGTTGTGGATGCATTGGTTTCTCCACGATGACGTGTGGATTTTCTGAGCCACAGATACGACAATTTTCTTATTGACTCGGAGGTGGAAATGAGCTTAATCTGAAAAGATGATTTTTCGGTAAAAATGCTCATCTGAGATCACGCGGCCTTCGGCCTATTGAGCAAACTGAAAACGCATCGGATGGTCATGTGGCTTCAGCTCTTGCACTAATTTAACTTTGTACGCATTTATACCGAGATCTTTATGCAACATTATTCTCAAAGAAGTGCGTGAAATGTTCAATTCTTGAGAACGATGACGAGTTGATGTTGATGGTTGTTTACGCACACTTTGAGCAACAGCAGCGATGTTTTCGGTTGAGCGCACTGGACGAGTACGTACATGGGTTGTTTTATCCAAAGATTCCGTTTTACGAACTCGCTTCACAAATTGATCCACAAACTGCGTTTTTGGCACATCCTTTTTATCAAATTTTTTTCGTAAATTTCTTACAGTTTGAGTAGAAGACTCACCACTTTGGAAATAAGTTTTTAATAATTCCCAACTTTGTTCAAGCGAAAAGCGACCCATTTCATAAATGTCAAACATAAAACTAACTTGCTGTCACATCGAAAATGCCATCAAACTTTCCAACCTCAAAATTACCTAGAGCTCCAATTACAAACGTTAGATGGCCCACCCGTTATTAGTCTCCTTCACTGGATTACAATATTTACAAAAAAGTCTAGACGCAGCAGGTGCATTATGTTAGCGAATTTTCATAAACATTTTTAATGTTAAATATGCCCGTTTCGAAAAAAAGACATCAAATTTGGTAGAACCTTTATAGTAGAAACCATGTACCCTATTTAATCGAAATATCTTTATTATTTGTAAAAGTACAAACATTTTGCGAAAATAAACTTTAAATTTTTCGAAAATAAACTTTACATTTTCCCTAAAAAACTGGTCCGATTTTGCTGACCAACGTACCTATTCAAGCAATTTATATAAAAACCACACCTGCCAAGATATAATTATTCACAAAAAACTCGTTGACAAAAATACCCGAAAAAAATCTACGAAAATTCGTCTGTTTTTACAAAAATTGGCTAAGTAGTGTTACACGAAAATTATATAAAAATCGTTTTACGTGAGTTTGCTAAAAAGTTTTTTACACTGGAATTTCCTAAATAATGTTGTCCAAGAAAATTCTAAAACATTTTTTAGAATAACCTATTAAACATTAATTATTTATTACTACCATTTCACAAAAGTTTACAAAAAATGATTTATTTGAAAATACTAAAAAAAGTCTGGACGCAGCAAGTGCATTATGGTAGTGAATTTTCATAAAAATCTTTTTAATAACAAATATGTGTTATTTTTTTTTAAGAAAGCAGGCATCAAATTTGGTTACCAGTATAACCTATATAATAAAAACAATGTGCCATGTTCCATTAAAATAACTTTATTGTGTGAAAATGTACAAAAATTTTCAAAAGTAAACTTAAAATGTTCCCGAAAAAACACGTTTCTTGGTCAACCTTATAGGTTAATAGCAAATTGAGCTGTTCAAATATGAAACATTTGATCAAAATACGCTACCATAACGCACTTGCTGCGTCCAGAATTTCTTTTCTTACAAACATGCATTATTTTTCGATGGAAAATGCAATAACATAAGGCGTGTTTGATTAAAAAAAAAGGAAATTTGTATCACCAACGACTTATGGGCCATCCTGTGATTGTAGAAATATTATTTTAAGATGTAGCTCAAGACACCCTATAATTAATATATACAAATTTCTTCATATCTTATATAATAACGGATATATTGAGCTTTATTGATTTTTTACGAAAATTCTACAAAAATTATATACCACTAAATGATAAACTCTATAGCTAAGGCTACTGCCAAGCATCAGAGAAAGGGTCTATTTGAAATGAATTTTCTGCAAATATTTTAGTAAAATGAAGGACAATGACGGTTGAAACTAAGACTTTAGGGTTTGTAAGACATCTTTCTTGAGACATTTTATTTCTATAGCCCGTATTTGATTCAAGTTATTTGCCTAAATGTTGCCAATTTTGACATTTTAAATCGCCACTTTGACGTTTTGAGGAAAACCCCAATTTATTTTTCTTTAAATGCCTATAACTTTTTTCTCTTTTGACCTACATAGCTAAATTTTGGTAGGTAACTTACCTATAAAGATGTAAACCTGCACCAAATTTAGTTGCCCTTACTTTGTTAATTCCGAATATATAAATTTTTTTCGAAAGAAAATAGAAAATTTTCCGGGAAAACCTGGGTAGATTTTCCTGGCTAACGAACTCATCCAAGCCATTTGCAAAAGGAATTTTTTCACCAAATTTGATCAAAATCGGCCCATTATTTTTTGAGTTATCGGTGTGATACATATATATATATATATATATATATATATATATATATATATATATATATATATATATATATATATATATATATATATATATATATATATATATATATATATATATATAAACATATAAAAATTGAAACTGGCCCCGGATATGTTTTCTGGGGGGCCTAATTAGCGCTCATTTGAAGAAATTTTTTCAAAATTCAAAAGTCGGGATCTCCTCATTAGTGAATTTTTTTTTAAAGAAAATTCACTAAAACCTACGAAAATTGACAAAATATTTTTGGCACGGAAATTTACTAATAAAATACATAAGGTTGAAATTATACAATCTAAAACTAACATTAAAAAAATTAAAAAGGTTACAAGTTATTGATTAACTTTTCACATCGATTTGAACCCGTGGAAATAAAGAGAAATATAAGCTTTCAGAAATTAAAGGGTTATTTAGGTTTGTCACTTTGAAGTGTCATTTGACATTTGTGAAAAGAATTTATCAATCACTTATATATTGTGAAAATATAAACATAGATACATAATCCACCAAAATTAATTTAAATCTTTTAATATCATTCCTCGAAAATTCGCTAAATAATCACACAATCTGATTGGCCACTTTAATTAAATAATAAACTGATTTTTTTTAAACTGATTATCTATGTAGGTTCGAACCAAAAACGTTTAGGGCCAAAGTCTACAGTGTAACCGAAGGCGCTACCATGGACGTTGGAAAATGTACTTTAATCTGTATGATATAGGTGAAATCTCAATCACTTTTTAGTGAATCCGTCTGATAACTCAAAAACATAATTAACCGATTTAAATGAAACTAGGCAAGTGCCTTTCTTTTATTAATGGTTTGGATGAGTTCGTTAGCCAGGAAAATCGGACGGGGTTTTCGGGGAAAATTTTGAATTTTCTTTAAAAAAAAAAATTCTCCGAAAATAACAAATCTGTTTTAATGAAATTTACTAAATTGGGTGAATATCTTGTTTATATTTGGTTACCTGCGACTTTGACCCTTAAAAGCTTTATCTATGGCTAAAATCCTTTACATGTACTATTTTAAGATTGTAAACCGACGTCCAAACTGCGACACATTACATAGAGCAACACTTATAAGAATTAACACAATGGTTTTATATGTTGTGTATTGTGTGTTGCCTAAGATATCATACTAAGTTCAGCAGGTCCCTTCCAACACTATAGGATTAAAAATGCATTACCAAAAAAAAAACAAATTGCTTATCCTTTAACCAAAATATTAGTGATTTTTTATTGAAAAAAATTCAGTAATAGAGAGGTATCGATGGTGAGACTGCAAATTTTTTTTTCAAATCAGCGCGAATTAGGACCCGTATATATATATATATATATATATATATATATATATATATATATATATATATATATATATATATATATCCATCCGATAACTCAAAAAAGAATTAACCGATTTCGATGAAACTCGGCAAGTGCCTTTCTTTTATTAATGACTTGGATGAGTTCGTTAGCCAGGAAAATCGGAAAGGCTTTTCCGGGAAAAAAATTTTTCCCCGAAAATTACAAAGCTGTTTTAATGAAATTTAAAGGGTATGTTGCACTGGGAGAGACCTTACTACGTATCAAAATTCAACTTTCTAAGTTTATAAAAAATTGAGTTATTCAAAATTTGATTTTTCTTTCGGAAAAATTTTTTTTTCCAAAAATTACAAAGGTATTTAAATGAAATTTGGTGTATATGTTGCTTTAGGAAAGACGTTACTACATACCAAAATAAACTTTCTAAGTTTATAGAAAATTGAGTTATTCAAAATTGAAGCATTTAATAAAAATTCACTACCATAACGCACTTGCTGCGTCCGGAAATTTTAATATTAAAAACTCGATTTTCCATAAAGAAATTGACTCGAAAGTTGCGACGTGCTGCGATGGTCTCTATATAGAGACCATAGAAATCACTGGCGGCTGGTCGGGGTAGGCAAGGTAGGCGCCGCCTACCTTGACTTAGAAACTTAGAAAACTTAAATTAAAAAAATATATATTTAAATATACTAAATAATTATACCTATCTAGTTTTCTCGTTGCAATGTGATAAAGGTTTCTTCTATTAGCAGTTCTATGGAAATTTGTACCGATACGATCCGAGCCGCCGGTTATATGTTAATAAGAAAACACTGTCTTAATAAGAGACCGTGATAGGCGAGCCAGTTGGGAGCCTAAATTTCATGTGAATCTTGAAAACATCAGATCTCGCTCTCCCTCTCTATTGCATTAGTAGTACTGCTCTACGGCGTAAAAAAAGTCGAGACATATGCTAAGCTGTTAGGCGACAACTACAGGCGCCTCATTACTGTGCCGCTAGAGTCGATTCGGAGAAAATGACTTCTAAAGTCGGGTCTTTAGAGGTCATTTTGCCAAATATTGTGAAATACAGTTACGTGGCTCGTGCATTTTTAACCACGGTTTATAAAACCATTTTTTACATTACAGATTTATTATTTGATATACTTAAAAAAAAGTTATTAGACATAAATTATTGGAAAAATCAAATCTTTTTGGCCAGGGATCGTATCAAATCCTTGAGAAATGAGTTAACCTTTGATAAATTATTCGAAAAAGCGGGACTAAAAATTACTACTAATCTTGAGCCACCACACAAGATACGCAAATTATCTGAAACTGCTTTAGACGATGAAAAAACATGTTTGCGTATTTTGTTTTATGAAGTAATAGATAATTTTACAACTCTAATAGAAGTCAGATTTGTAGATGTCACAACTATTATTTGTTTCTCTAGCTGATTCATCAAAATTTTAAGAACACCGTAAGGATTTTCCAACTGATCTAATAACTAATTTAGCCAGCTTTTATAAAAATACGTTAAATAAACAGAAACTGATCAACGAGCTAGAAGTTATATATTACGACGAACAATTTAAAAAACTAAATATAGAAGCAATTTTAAATAATTTTGTGGTTAACGATTTTCGAAAAATATTTACCGAGGCTTATAAACTATTTGTTTTAATCGCGACAATTCTAGCAACAAGTACCTCAGTTGAGAGAAATGTTTCTTGTTTAAAGCGTATTAAAACTTACAGCAGAATTTCGATGAAGAATGACCGCTAATCAACTCTGGCACTTATTTCGATAGAAAAAGAGTTGTTATGTTTTCTCCAAGATCAAGATTCAGATGAATTTGCGAATAATATAATAAATAAATTCTCATTAATAAAAGACAGACGTATAAATTTAATTTATAAAAAGTAACTGTCATTTTCAAACGAGGTTGGGTTATGGTTAGGCTGTGCGGGAAGGAGGAGGCCTACGTCGCGTAAATTAACTACACTGAAGTAATACCAATTTAAATACAAACGCGCAGACATTTTCTTACTTTTATAAATTATTTAAGCGGAATATGCTTTGCAATTCAGAATTCCTCTAAACTATATTCATTCACCATTCCTCTAAACTATATCCAATTAATGCAGGAGTTCCTCAAGGTTCAGCTTTAGCCCATACTTTGTTTCTTCTCCACATCAATTACCCCCGCTATAGCACATCCAACCCAGTTCACAGTTACGCGGACGACAGCGCCCTCCACTGAAATATACAATATTCTAAGCCTGTCTCTTTAGCCCAATCAGATGAGGATCGCGGACTAATGCGATGTTGTGCACGTTGTGACATTTATTATTATGACACCTGTAAAATTTAAGTTCTTATTCGGAACTATTTCAGAATTATCATAAAATTTCTAACTTTTCTTAAAATTTCCAGGGCCGTATCTCTGTAAATAGGCGCGCCGAACTGATCTCTTTGGCCCAACTAGATGAGGATCGCAGACACATGGAGAGGTCTGTCTCCGTGGATCTCCAAAAAATATTAGATTGGGGAAGTAGAAATCTTGTACAATTCAACCCCACCAAATCTCAGTCTTGCTTTCTTTCTCATAAAAGATACACCAGCCCTAGAACCATCACAATGAACAACCAAGTTATTCAAAGTAATGAGTCCTTTTCACTTGTTGGCATTTCTCTGGATCGAAATCTCAATTGGCACCAACATGTCACATCAATTGCAGAAGCGACTGCTAAGAAATTAGGTTTCCTCTGCCGGGCTCGCAAATACTTTTCACCAGCTAATCTCTATACCTTATATACTTCACAAATAAGGCCAAACCTCGAATACTGCTCCCACATCTGGGGTGCTGCTGCCGCTTGTACACTCGCTATCCTGAACTCCATGCAGAAGAGAGCTATACGTCTCATTGGTGACCCTACCATCACCCAAAGGCTGCCATCCCTTGCCCACCGACGTGACGTTGGTGACCTCTCTCTCTTTTATAGATATCTGCACGGGCAGTGCTAAGAGGAGCTTTCTTCCATAGTTCCTCCACCTGCTGCCCCCAACAGATCTACCAGGGGAACAGAGCGAATGCGCCCTTTTACTGTCCAGGTCACCAGACATAGAACATCTTGTTATGCCCGCTCTTTTGTCCCGAGGACTTCCAAGTTGTGGAATTCCTTGCTGGCGCATGTTTTTCCTTCTCCTCCGAACCTTCAAGTCCAGAATTAACAAGTTACCTCTTTCCTCCTTGTGGAGACCCACGGTACGATAGTATTTAGGCTGTAAGCCCTTGTGGTGTGTTGTTGAAATAAAAAATTCGCGCACTGTCGCCTACCCAAGCCAGAGGGGCACGAGCCGCCACTGAAGAAATTAGATACGTAAGCAGACTATATAGTTTGCTTACGTATCTAATTATTAAGTTTTTTTTTTTTTGGTAATACTTTAATTGAAAATTAGTTTTTACGAGGTAAGTGCCAAAATTTCCAGGCCTGACTATGAAAGAAACGGGGAAGACCCACATTTAAATTTTATTTTTCAATATATTCCCCCCCCTAACATTTTTATTAGCAACAATTCGATACCCCTAAAAATATTCTTTCGGTTTGTCGTCACTGAAATGACGCCGGGGAAGCTCCTTTTTCAATTTCCCAAATAGGTAGCGGTCACTGGCGGCCATATCTGGACTATATGGAGCGTGATGAATTTGTTCGAACCCGCAGTCACGAATTGCGGCTTGTGCAATTCCAGCGTTCTGTAAAGTCTATTAAAAGAATACCTTTACAATCCCAAAAAAGTTCGGGACGCAGAAAGTGCGTTATGGCAGCGAATTTTCATTAAATGCTTCAAATTTGCATAACTCAATTTTCTATAAACATAGAAAGTTGAATTTTGCTCTGCATTAAGGCTTTTCCCAAGGCAACATATTCACCAAATTTCATCAAAATTGCTTTTAATTTTCGGAGATAAACGTTTTTTTCGAAAGAAAACTCAAAATTTTCCCGGAAAATCTTGTTCCATTTTGTTGGCTAACGAACTTATTCAAACTATTAATAAAATAAAAGATTCTTGCCGAGCTTAATCAAAATTGGTTAATAACTTTTTGAGTTATCGTGGGGATACATACAAACACACACACACACACACACACACACACACACACACACACACATACATACATACATACATACATATATATATATATATATATATATATATATATATATATATATATATATATATATATATATATATATATATATATATATATATATGTATATATATATATATATATATATATATATATATATATATATATATATATATATATATATATATATATATATATATATATACAGGTGAGCTTTTTTCGATGGATAGTGAAGGGATCTCAGAAACTATAAGAGATACAAAGTTGGTCAAATTGAACAACAATTGCAGAATATGGAGCTGACTTCAAATCAGTAGTTCCGGAGATAATCGAAAAAAACAGAATTTTGGAAAAACCGATTTTTTTTCTCATATCTCCGTTACTTGTGGTGCGTTTTTGAAAATCTAAACGTAGTTTTACACAAAATAATGTGTCTAATCGAGTGGTGGTATTAGTTTTTTCGATTTCCGTCACATTTCCGAAGGACGAAAGTCAATTTTTTTCTTATGGCCGCTATATTGGATTTTTCAATTAGCGGATAGAGTATTTTTTCCTGAATATTTTGGTATATCGCATGTCACACTTCATGTGAAAAATTGCATCAAAGGCAAATTTGTATTATGGACCTAACATCAAGTATCCATGATATCCCAATCTTATCTCGTTATAACCGCATTAGATGCTGCATTTTTTAACGATTCAAGGAATATAGCACACGATAACGTTAACTGAAAGAATAAGCTTGTTTCGGCTATTATTTCTGTTGGTTCTCACTTAATCATAGTTACATATTATAAGACATAAGAATATGGTTACCATGGTAACGAGCAACAATACATCTTATTATTTATTAGTACTTTTGACATTTAAGGTAGTATTTTTCCAACAATGCATTTTTATAATGAAGAAAAGCGTTATATCATTGAGTGGTACATAAAATGTGGTGAAAATGTTACACACGCTCGCGCATATTATTTTGCAAAGTATTTTGACCGTCGCCAACCATCCGTAAACACTTTTAAGAGATTGTACGATAATCTGAGTATGTACGGAAGTTGTAGCAAGCCAAAACAAGGAATCGGAATAATAAATGAGGCTGCAGAGGTAGACGTTTTGGCACTGATAAGTTAAAATAAAAAAAATTCAAGTCGAGAAATTGCCGAAGGAGTCAGTGTTTCCTAGCCCACCGTGCTAAGGGTTTGAGAAAACACAAATTTCACCCTTACAAACTATCGGTCTCTCAAACTCCACATCTAGGGAACAAAGAAAAGGGTGTATAATTGTGTACATGATTTAAAAACAAATGCCAACAAGATGCACAATTTTCGTATAACATTTTGTGGACCGACGAAACACGCTTCACCAATTGTGGTGTGTTTAATAGACACAACGAACACTTTTGGCAACAAGAAAATCCCCGTTACGTAAAACAAAGAAGGCCACAAGTTAAATTTGGGTTTAATGTTTGGCGTGTTGTAATTGGATCAAAAGTTCTTGGTCCCTTTATCTTTGAAGAAAATTTAAATAGCGACTTGTATCTGCAATTTCTTCGAAACAGCCTAGAAGATATGTTAGATAGTTTAAACCTGGAGACGAGACAATATTTGAAGTGGTTTCAGCATGATGGTGCTCCTCATAATTCTCAACAAGTGCGAAATTATTTAAACCAGAAGTTTCTTGATGCTTGGGTTGGCGCAAATGGTCCAGTTTTATGGCCACCACGGTCACCCGACCTGTTTTGGATTTTTTTTGTGGAGATGCGTAAAAAACTCAATGTATAAAAGCGTATTTAAATATTAATGAACTTAGAGACGTTCTTACTTAAGCGTTTACAAACATGGACGGAAGGTCTGTTAGGAAAGCAACTTCTTCAGTTTTAAAGCGATGCGATATTTGTATTCATAATAATGGAGGTATTTTCGAAAACCTGCTTTAAATGAAGTTACTTATTATGTTTTTAAGTATATCTGGTTTCACATTTTGATTAATCTTAAGATGTTACATGTTATCTAAGTACTTATTAAATTAATAATAATAGCCGAAACAAGTTTATTCTCCCAGTTAACCTTACCGTGTGCTATATTCCTGGAAACGTTATAAAATGCCGCATCTAATGCGGTTATAACGAGATAAGATTGGGATATCACGATACTTGATTTTATGTCCATAATACAAATTTGCCTTTTCATGTAATTTTTCACATGAAGTGTCACATGTGATATACCAAAATATTCAGAAAAGATACTCTACCTGGTGATTGAAAAATCCAATATGGCGGCCATAAGAAAAAAGCAGTTGACTATCGTCTTTCGGAAATGTAGCGGAAATCGATAAAACTAATACCACCACTCGATTCGACACATTAGTTTGTGTAAAAGTGCGTTTAGATTTCCAAAACATACCATAAATAACAGATATGAGGAAAAAAAATCGATTTTTCCAAAATTCGTTTTTTTCTGATTATCTCCGGAACTACTTGGAACTTTTGAAATCTGAAACCTGATTTGAAGTCAGCTCCAAATTATGCAATTATTGTTTAATTTGACCAACTTTGTATCTCTTATAGTTTCCGAGATCCCTTCACTATCCATCGAAAAAACTCACCCTATATATAATATATATATATATATATATATATATATATATATATATATATATATATATATATATATATATATATATATATATATATATATATATATATATATATATATAAACATATAAAAATTTAAACTGACCACAGATATGCAAAGCATCACCAGCGATACATCTCTATTAGTGAATTTGAACTCAGCTCCAAATTCTGCAATTGTTGTTTAATTTGACTAACTTTTGTATCTCTTATAGTTTCCGAAATCCTTTCACTATCCACCGAAAAGCTCACCATATATATATATATATATATATATATATATATATATATATATATATATATATATATATATATATATATATATATATATATATAGAAACATATAAAAATTTCAAGCTGACTCCGGATATGGGTTCTAGAGGACCTAGTTCGCGTCCATTTGAAAACATTTTTCCAAAGTATCACCAACGATACATCTCTATTAGTGAATTTTTTAAAATAAAAATTCACTAAAATTACTAAAATTGTAGCCACACTTTTTTTGTCGACTAACAGACCTTGAACTTTTTTAGCGGTGCTTTTCATTTACGGCTCCATTTCACTGAGACCCTTTTGCACAAACGATCATAGCAGCGAGAACCATAGTTTCATCCCTTGTGACAATATTGTCCTCAACACATCTACTGGGTTTTCTCCACAGAGGTCCAAAAGGGATTGAGCACATTCAACACGACGCTGGTGCCGAACTGCTGAAAGATATTTGGGGATGCACCTTGCACTAACTTTATTCATGCCTAAATGTTCGTGGAGGATTCGGCGAGCGTTTGTAGCTGAAAGCCCCGACTTTTTAATAATGCTTCCACTTTCAAGCGTCGATCAAACAATATTCTCAACAACGGCAATCTTGTTTTCCGTCACCACTTCCACCGCCTTTTCTGTTTCTGCGTTAACTTCCCAGAATTCCTGCCCCATTCGAAACCGTTTTGACCAATTTTCCTACAGAATCAGGCGGAGAATTTTCTCCGTACACCCCATATAGTCGATCTTTGACGCTTTGAGTTGGAGGACCTTGTCAAAATAAGAATTTAAAACAGCACTATACTCAATTTTCGTGACTTCTAACATCGTGATGAACAAATGTTATAAGAAAACTAACTGACATAAAATCCATTTTTGTTTTTAAGTGAATTTTCTTTAAAAAAACACTAATGAGGATATTGCGACTTTTGAAGTTTGATTTTTTTTCCAAATGACTGCAAACAAGGCCCACTAAAACACATACATTGCCCGGGTCAATTTTAATTTTTATATGTAATATATATATATATATATATATATATATATATATATATATATATATATATATATATATATATATATATATATATATATATATATATACATATATACATATATACATATAACCATAATTTTCCATTTTATCTTCAGTACTTACCTAGATGCTTCCAATGGGAGAATAACCTGTATTTAGTAGAAAATTAATTAAATATTGTTTTTCAGATGCGCCATCTACACCACTTAATAAGAAAATGCCTTAGTTCAAATTTGCCAACGCTTGCAAGGAAACAGGTAACTATTTTCTCTTTTGACAATGCAGAGGTCTAGACTGCAGGATATTGGCACACATTTACATTTTTTTCAGGAGAAAAATATTACCTATAGGATATAGCTACATAATGTTTTTATGATGAAAGGAATTATTTTCTTCAAAGCGAAGAGATTTTTTTGCAGGAACACGTTTTAATAAATAATAATAATATTACCGTCACCAAAGCTAAACGTTTTGTGTGTGTGTGTGTGTGTGCGTGCGCGCGAGCGCGTGCGTGAGAGAGAGAGAAGAATAGCGTGATCTCTGGTTGTGACGGTTCTAGGTATACACAGCAATAAGAAGAAACCTGTGGGAAGAAACTAACGAGCGAAAACAACTATTCCTCTGGCTAATACCACGACGGACATTGAATCACATTACTCGCTATCCACCATCACTTCAGATGCACCTGTTTCGTCTTTGCTAGGACTTTGGTATTTCAAGGCTATGTTAGAAGTCTGCCTTAAAGTATACATTGCCCTAATATGCAATGAAAAATAGGGAAGCATCTGATGAGTCCTAAGAAGGACGAAAGTGCTCTATCTCCTATATATATATATATATATATATATATATATATATATATATATATATATATATATATATATATATATATATATATATATATATATATATATATATATATATATATATATATATATATATATATATATATATATATATATATATATATATATATGTATGTATGTATACTCGTGGTTCGTTTTTTTCCTGAAGAGTTATGTTATAATTTATTGGGTTTAAATTCGTGGAAACTTCTTCATTTTTGGACAAATATTAAAACAACATTTGTGTTTTTGATTTATCGACGTTTCGCCGCTTCATGTAAATGATTTAGGGGCGAAACTGTTTTTTTTTTTTGTAATTTCATCTTACATCAGATTTACATTGATTTTCCCAAGACCACTCTTGTTACGGATGAAGCTTGCATTGCAAGGAGAAGGATTACGAATGTGCACAACTGCCACGAATATTCGGATGTAAATCCACATGCTACAGTAATCCACCATTTCCAAAGAGAATTTAAAATAAATGTGTGGGCAGGTATTGTTGGAGGATATTTAGTTGGGCCGGTTATTTTACGAAACCGCTGAAACGGCACAACATATTTGGTGTTCTTACAAAATGTTCTTCCTGAGCTACTGGAGGAGCTGCCCTTAAAACGACACAGCGAAATGTGGTTTACGCATAATGGGACGCCACCAAATTTTACTACAAATGTTCGTGGATTTTTAAACAAACAGTTTCCAAATCGATGGATAGGTCGTGGAATTAATTGCCCTCATCATTGGCCAGCATGATCACCAGATTTGAATAAATGTGACTTTTTTCTCTGAGGGGCTTTAAAAGAATCTGTGTATTTGACACCAGTTCAAACTGAGGAAGATTTGTGGAGTCGCATCAATAATAAGTGGACCATTATTAAAAGTGACATCCAATTACTTAAAAGAGTCGACTTTAATTTTCGACGAAGGGTGCAATTATGTGTGAGAGAAAATGGAAGTCATTCTAAACGATATCTTTAGTGTTTTTTATGGGTTTTTTTATTTATTAGTTTTTAATAGCCTTTGTTAAATTTGATATGAAAATCAAATCATTAAAAGGGTGACCCACCCCTAATTCACCCCTTTTTGAGTTTATATCCCCTCAAATTTTTGTCCAATAAGGATGTTGATAAAAGAAAACCATCATCAAAATTTGGTTGTTCTGCTGCTAATAAATTTAAGTAATGTCAGATTTGACAACAACTGTAACCTAGCAACAGATGACTTGCAGAGCGCCCAAGGCATCACATATGAGACGTTAATCTTTAAGAAAATCTTCAAGGGACATAATTTTGTTTTGATCTCAACTTAAAAAATCTCAATTTTCTCCAAAACATGTGGTTTGTTCAAAAACTGACAAGAGGAGCAAAAAATAGAAAGTTTAATTTGCTATAAAATTAATGGACTTTAACTTTTAATTAGGTTAGGGTTAAAAAAAATCAAATCATTAAAAGGGTGACCCACCCCTAATTCACCCTTTTTTGAGTATATATCTACTTCAAATGTTTGTCAAATAACGACGTTGATAAAAGAAAAGCTTCTACCAAAGTTGGTTGTTCTATGTTAGAGCACTAGTGCAATACAGCTGTTTCTTGTAATTATTAAAGCATATTCCGAGGTCAATATCTCACCAACCGTGGGCGTCAGAGAAAAATTTTTATATAAAAAATCGGCATGTTTTGAGGTCCTCTACATGCACATATTCTGTGTCCATTGCGTTGTGAATCACCCTGTATACAGGTGGTCCGTAATTATAAATCGCAAAGTGCATCACGACAATTAGCATAAAAAAATATGAAACTTTTCTTAATGCACTTTTGATCAGTTCGGCGCGCCTATCTACAGAGATACGGCTCTGGAAAATTTTTAAGAAAAGCTGGAAATTTTATGATAATTCTGAAATAGTTCCGAATAAGAACTTTAAATCTGCAGGTGTAATAATAATAAATGTCACAACGTGCACAACAGCGCATTAGTCCGCGATCCTCATCTAATTGGGCTAAAGAGACAGACTTAGAATTTGAGTGGAGGGTGCTGTCGCCCGCGTAACTGTGAATTGGGTTGCATGTGCTAAAGACGAGGTCATTGATGTGGAGAAGAAACAAAGTAGGGGCTAAAGCTGAACCTTGAGGGACTCCTGCATTAATTGGATACAGTTTAGAGGAATGGCCATCCACGACAACAGAAATGCTCCTGTTGGAGAGGAAATTTGCTGTCCAGGTACAGAGTTTTGGTGGTAGGCCATAAGCCGGAAGTTTATTAAGCAGTGCTGCGTGTCAGACCTGGTCGAATGCTTTGGATATGTCTAGAGCGACAATCTGGGATTCACCGCGTAGTTCCATAGACTTGTTCCAAGAATGGGTGACAAAGGAAAGGAGGTCGGCAGTTGATCTGCGCTGACGGAATCCATACTGCCTGTCGTGGATTACTGTGTGTTTCAAGAAATTTTAGTAATTCAGTGTTTATATACTTTTCCATCACTTTAGAGATGACTGAAAGGAGATAAATAGGCATGTAGTTGCCAGGAAGCGCTTTCGATCCTTTCTTGGGGACGGGTTGTACTCTAGCAGTTTTCCAGTTACTACGGAATATGCCTCTATTGTAAGATGTGTGAAACAGATGAGTCAGGACAGGAGCAAGTTCTGGTGCGCATTTTTTGAGAACAAATGCTGGGATCTCGTCAAGGCCAGAGGCTTTCCTGGTATTAAGAGAAGAGAGCATATTTCGTACCTTTTTAGTTTTGAAAATGATATCCGTCATTTTATGCGCGACATTGGGGACTGTTGGTGGTTGAACATTTGGAGGTGGGTTGAGAATAGTAGTTGGTTCTACTTGCTTTTGTCCACTAGGAGCTATAACTTTTGGTGTTGGCACCACTGTGGATATTCTAGTTTCATCAGTATTAACAATCTTTCCAGGAGGAAAGTGATATTTTTCTTGGACTTCTAAATAATTTTTGAAAAATAAATCCATATTGAATTTATTGTTAAAAGAAGTAGCTCGGGCTAGATTTGTACTTTCTGCTTTCCTATATTGCAAGGTCTCTATATGCCTAGTCATAAACGAATCCTTTCCAGCCGCCCATTTCTGATGAGTGCAGCAACTTCTTTACAAGTTTTTTTTCTTAGCCTGAAATGCCTAGAAACATATTTTATTTGTTGTGTTCATTTACTTCACCCCTGTCACATTATCTTCATTTTCGGAGTTATCAGGGTAAGAGATGTCTTTATGACACTTTTTAACACGATCATGCAATGTTGATTCTTGAGATCATATCGACTTGCGGTATCACGAATCGAAGTGTTATATTCTATTGCTGCTTCTACTGACAGTTTTGCAATTTCTTCAAAAATATTAACATGATAGGTCTTCTTGATATAATGCCCAATCATGCTGAACACGAATTTTGCTTCAATTTTTTTTGTTTGAAAACGGATAGGGCACATTGCTACAACTATAAATAACACAGGGGACTTCCAATTAAAAACTGCCCCGCAGAGCTTGTCCGAATCTGTCCTAGCGTTATTATTTTTAATGGATAGCACCGGATCTGTTTGGTATAATTAGTGGCTTATTATGTGAACATTAGATGTGACTGATGAAAGCATTATAAAAAGTCTGGATGCAGCAAGTGCGTTATAGTAGTGAATTTTCATAAAAATTATTTTAATGACACATATGTTTTTTTTAAGAAAGCAGGCAAGTGTGTGAAAGCTTCTAAAATAACAATGTGATGTAAAAGTGTTCTCATTTTATTTGTAACGTATTTTCTCGAAAGAGGGGAAAATATGTAGATGTAGGTTGTAAACTTTTATAAATACATTGTTCCAGATAATACATATTAGCAATAGGTAGATTAAGGCGTAGAGTTATTTTTTGTATGAGTTTATGTTTTTTTTTAATTTTAAGTTCCTAGTGTTTTTTCTTTTGTTTTTACCTCCTAACCGTGGTCCAGTCTTGTTTGTTTTGGAGAGTGTCGAAGATTCTGGCGGGTCCCTGAACTGCACTCTTGCATCTCCGGTTCTCCACCTAAATATGAAAAAAGGATCCCAAATAGAAAAACTCTGGGCGCAGCAAGTGCGTTATGGTAGTGAATTTTCATAAAAATATTTTTTAATAGCAATAATGTGTTTTTTTTTAAGAAAGCAGGAATCAAATTTGGTTACCAGTATAACCTATATAGTAAAAACAATGTGCCATGTTTCATCAAAATAACTTTATTGTTTGAAAATGTACAAAAGTTTTCGAAAGTAAACTTAAAGTGTAACCGAAAAAATCCGTTTCTGGGTCAGCCTTATAGGTTAATAGCAAATTGAGCTTTTCAAATATGAAGCATTTAATCAAAATTCGCTACCATAACGCACTTACTGCGTCCATAATTTTTTTTCTTACACACATGCATTATATTTCGATGGAAAATGCAAAAATTTTTATGTTTTGATGGTAGGTAATTCGTTTAGGATAGGTCATATTAATATTAGATCACTGACTGGTAGTTGCGACGCTCTTGCCCGGTATCTCCATCAGGGGGCCTATGATATAGTGGGTGTCACAGAGACGTGGCTGCGTTGGGACATTGTGGATGAGGTTGTCACAATTTCGGGTTATTCGTTAGTGCGCAAAGACAGGTTGAGTAGAGGAGGTGGGGTATGTTTCTATGTTAATAATTCTTTAGCTTATGATGTTATTACTATACCTAATGATAGAGTAACAGAACAGCTCTGGATTAGAGTGGAGGCTAACGGGTTCTCGTCCTGTATTGGTTGTATTTATAGGCCTAATTTTCACACCTACCCTCACTTTATGGCTAACTTTGAGAACAGTTTATACACAGTAATTCCAATATGTGATGATATTGTCATCGTGGGTGATTTAAACATCAATTTTCTTGATGACAGTTCAAAATCTTTTGCAAAACTGTGTGCATCTCTTGATCTAGTGCAGATTGTGGATGCACCGACTCGTATTACTCAGAGGTCCGCTTCCCTTATTGACATAATTTTGATCAACAATGAGTCCCTTGTTAGTAGTGTTGGTGTGCTACATCTCCCTGACCTATCAACTGATCATGATTTTGTCTATTGTGAGTTGTTGAGAACTCAGATCCCGACAGCGGATACGGAATCTTATCTTAGGCGAAATTTGCATGAGATTGATTTGATCCAACTTGAGTCTGAGTTGTGCGCAATTCCGTGGAGAAATATTTATGACCTAGAGCACCCGGATGATAAGGTGTTGTTTTTGCATGACTCTTTAACTATATTACTGGATAGGCATGCACCACTTAGGGTGTACACTCCAAGAAAGCAAGACAATGGTTGGTTAACTGAGGGTTTAAAGAGGCTAATGAAGTTGCGCGATAGTACCTTGCTGAAGTTTAAGCAAAGTGGCAATCAAAGTACTTTTACTTATTACAAGCAGTTACGTAACTTAGTTACCTCTATGGTCAAAACTGAAAAAAGGCATATTTTGAACATAAGCTGTCTAATAGCGCAAATCTATGGAAATCTTTAAATAATATAGGTGTTAATCTCGGAAAAAGAGCAATGAATTCTATTCCAGTGAACCTATCTGATGTTGAGAAGTTAAACAAGTATTTTATTGACTCCATTCCAAAGATTGATAACGCGCAGGCGAGTCAGACTGCTAATCAATATAGGGACACAAAAAAATGTAATTTTGAATTCCCATTTAAATTTAGGGAGGTGTCAGAAATAGAGATACTGAATTATTTAAATTCGATTAAATCAAAAGCTATTGGATCTGATGGTATTTCGTGTACATTTCTCTTGCTCTGTTGTCCGTTTATTCTTCCATATGTTACGCATGTGATGAACGCTTGTATAAGAACATCCTGGTTTCCCACTGAATGGAAGAAGTCTAGGGTGATACCGACTGCAAAGTCAGCACGTGTTAAAGAGTTCTGTGATCTTAGGGCTGTAAGCATTTTGCCAGTGTTGTCAAAAATTTTAGAAAAAGTAATGAACGAGCAGCTGAAGTCCCATATACATAAATACAATATACTGCCTCAAAGACAGTCTGGGTTTCGAGCAGGGTACAGCTGCGCTACAGCCATGCTGGATATTGTGGATGATATACTTTCAGCAAGTGACAAAGGGTTGATGACAATACTTGTACTGCTGGACTATAGCAGGGCCTTTGACACGGTGAACCATGCAATCCTTCTTTCCATTTTGGAATATATAGGACTGGGTAATTCTGCAATAAAAATGGTGGAAAGTTACTTAAGTGATCGATCGCAGAGGGTTTTTTTTTGAGGGGAAAGCTTTCCGGGGACATACCTTTGAAAACAGGCGTGCCGCAGGGATCTATCCTGAGCCCTCTATTATATGCTGTTTATACATGTAACCTGTTCAGCCACATCAACTATTCACAAATTCACTCATACGCAGATGACACCCAGGTGTACAACTCATTTATGCCTTCGGATATGACTGTAGCGTGTCGTCGGATAACAGAGGATTTGAATACTATTTCCCAAGTGTCAGCAGCACATAATTTGAAATTGAATCCTGCGAAATCCACTTTACTTCTATTTGGTAGGAAGGTTGACAGGCTCAACTATTTCCAACTGGTGGATGTAGAAATCAATAGCTTACGATTGCCTCTTCAAGAGAGTGGGAAAAGTCTGGGGTTGCTGCTGGATAGCGATATGAAATTTGAAAGTCATGTATCAAGATGCATTATGCTAGCATTTTCAAGGCTTAGGAGAGTATATGACTGCAGACATTATTTAAATCGTAAAAGTAGGCTCTTGCTGTGTGATTCGTTGGTGCTATCAGTTTTTAATCATTGTCTATCTGTCTATGGGCCCTGTTTACGTTCCTGTGATGTTTCAAGAATTCAAAAGGTTCAAAACTCTTGTATTAGGCTAATCTATGGTATAAGGAAGT
The DNA here is from genome assembly GCA_964006375.1 of Tillus elongatus. Classification (NCBI taxonomy): domain Eukaryota; kingdom Metazoa; phylum Arthropoda; class Insecta; order Coleoptera; family Cleridae; genus Tillus; species Tillus elongatus. The sequence goes on from OZ023270.1 coordinate 53,166,386, forward strand.
ATCACAGTATATCAGCTGCTTTTGGGTCTAGTGGGTGGTTAAATATAGCTGGAAGGGTTGGGTATCATTTAGGATGTCTGTTTTATCGGATCATTAAAACACATAAGCCTCCCTATCTCTACAACAAAATCACTTTTAGAACAGACGTGCACACACTGAATTTGAGACATAGGTTTACGGTGACCCCTCCGTCACATAAAACGGCGTTGTTTGAAGGATCGTTCAAGTTCGGTGTGGCGAGATTCTACAATGGGCTCCCTGTTGAGGCCAGAAATCTTTCTGTGAACAGATTCCGTTGTTGGTACCGTCGGAAATTGTCTTGTCAAAGGGTTACTTAGCAATGTCCTGGTGTAGTGCTTTGGGTGTTGGCGTTGCAATGCCAGTCGGCATTTGAGAATAAGATTAGGCATTCACTATCATGCGGTGATAATATGGGTTGGGTTAATTTGTAAATGGGTTTGGTATGGGTTGGTTACTAGTATGTTTGTGATATTAGATTAGATTAGATTATTTTATTTATTTATTTTTTGTTCAAAAGGTTTGTGCATATGTTTTTTTTCCAATGTATGTTTGGCTGTAGTAGCGGTGGAAGACCAGTGGCAGCGTGTGACTAATCACTGCTAGCACACTGAACCGCGTGCTATTCCAGATATATAAGTGGAGTACTGTTTTAGAATATATGGTGCATCTGTATCAATGTATATAACTTATGTATCATAAATGGAATAAAGATTATTATTATTATTATTATTATTAAATACAATAACATAAGGCGTGTTTGATTAAAAAAAAAAGAAAATTTGTATCACCAACGACTTATGGGCCAGCCTGTGTTAGTAGAAATATTTTTTTAAGATATAGCTCAAGACACCCTATAATTAATATATACAATTTTTTTTATATCTTGTATAATAACAGATATATTGAGCTTTATTGATTTTTTACGAAAATTATACAAAAATTATATACTATTAAACGATAAACTCTATAGCTAAGGCTACTTCCAAGCATCAGAGAAAGGGTCTATTTGAAATGAATTTTCTGGAAATATTTTATTAAAATGAAGGACAATGACAGTTGAAACCAAGACTTTAGGGTTTGTAAAACATTCTTCTTGAGACATTTTATTTCCATAGCCCGTATTAGATTCAAGTTCTTTGCCTAAATGTTGCCAATTTTGACGTTTAAATCGCAACTTTGACGTTTTATGGAAAACCCCAATTTTTTTTTTTAAATGCCTATAACTTTTTTGTCTTTTGACCTACAGAGCTAACGTACCTATAAGGATGTAAACCCGCGTACCAAATTTGATTGCGCTTACTTTGTTAATTCCAGAGATATAATTTTTTTCGAAAGAAAACACAAAATTTTCCGGGAAAACCCGGGCCGATTTTCCTGGCTAACGAACTTATCCAAGCCATTTGCAAAAGGAAGGTATTCACAATTTAATCAAAATCGGCCCTTTATTTTTTGAGTTATCGGTGTGATACATACATATATATATATATATATATATATATATATATATATATATATATATATATATATATATATATATATATATATATATATATATATATATATATATATACATATATATTATATGGCTAATTAGCGCTCATTTGAAGAAATTTTTTCAAAATTCAAAAGTCGGGATCTCCTCATTAGTTAATTTTTTTTAAGAAAATTCACTATAATATTTGTTACTTGTGAAAAAACTTATTTAACTTAACATACTTATGTAGTATAAAAGTTTACCTGAATCACACAATGTCGATTTTTATGACTAACTCTTCTTAGTCGTCAACCATGTACCAGGTAACTAGCAGCGTACTAATAACAGAACGGGGAAATGTTTTACGTGGTAAATCGGAGATATCCGGAGTCAGAATGTGACCCGCTCTTCCATAATTTTTGTCATATGACCACTGATTTTTTAATTTTTGCATAAAAATTACATACACCTAGTCGCTACACATGTTATTTTTGCTTTTTTAGATGGATGTTATAGCTGTTCTAATTGAACCTAATTCTGTTAGATTTGTTGCTTTAGACATTGTGGAAATAGATAGAGGTTTGCTAGCAAAGGTAAAATATCAAAACCAGAATGGAAACACATTTTAAATGTTATTGTTTCAGATAGCTGGTGCAGTAACTACATATTTAATGATTTTAATAGCTGTAAGAAACAATGGCTAAAACAAAGGAAAATGCATTCTCAACAAGCTCACACCCAAAGTTTTGACTAGTGCAGTTATAGCTAATGTTATAGTAAAAATAAACTTATGTCAGATATTGAATTTTTGTCTTATTTCTAATGCTGGCATAAAGTCTCAGGAAAGCGTAAGACATCCGTAGACGATATTTTATATATTGTTACGTTCTTCGGGGTTCTGGATTTGTTGACTAACAAAACACAGCTTTTCAAACTACGAATTTATTGTAACTAGCTATTTTCCAACCATAAACACACCAACTAAAATATTTCTCTCTAATACTAAATGTCTATGATTTATTCTTGCCTCTATTAATTCACATTACACTGATTCACTTAATAACCTATGATTACTTACTCAGTAAGTGGTGGACGTACCGCCGCCTAGTTGCGGAACCAAGTAGTATGCTGTCACGCCAGCTCCAAATAACACAAAGTGTTAAAAAAATAGAGACTGGATACAGCTAACTAACAATTTAGAAAATTGTCAGCCCTGGCCCATTTCTAACCCAATATAGGGACAAAGTATGTAAGACTCGATGCATTTTCGTAACAATTAGAACCGTAGACCGGTTTCTCTCTCATTAGAGCTCTTCAGTACGGCATACTGGGCCAGGTTCTAATTGTTGCGAAAATGCATCGAGTCTTACATACTTTGTCCCTATATTGGGTTAGAAATGGGCCAAGGCTGACAATTTTCTAAATTGTTAGTTAGCTGTATCCAGTCTCTATTTTTTTAACACTTTGTGTTATTTGGAGCTGGCGTGACAGCATACTACTTGGTTCCGCAACTAGGCGGCGGTACGTCCACCACTTACTGAGTATTTTAAGACTGGCTATACGATAGCCGTATTACTTTTGGTGCATTTTTGCTGCAATTAGTATGCCGTACTGAAGAGCTCTAATGAGAGAGAAACCGGTCTACGGTTCTAATTGTTGCGAAAATGCATCGAGTCTTACTATGATTACTTATTCTGCACGAACACTAACTCAATTGAGCTGTTCGAGATGCTGTCATCACAATTCTAATATGGCTGCTGGTAGGCACACATTTGGAACTACTCTATTGTTTTGAATAGCGGTGTATGACGTTCTCGTGTTTTTTAAAGAGTCTAGTTTGTAAATTGTTTATAAATGTTTCCATTAGTTTAAAATTGGTGTAAATATAAATATAGTAGACAGTAGTATGTTATCAAATAAAGTACTATTTTTTTAACTTCAAAAATATGCCTACGACGTGTTGTGAAATGCGGAAGTCGTGGTAATCGCGATAGTCAAGTTTTTCAGAATACCGAGTGGATTACAATTTCCACATAAACCAAAGGTGAAGAGCTCTTCAAAATCCAGAGATTAGGGTGGATACACGCAATTAAAAGAAAATATATAACAGAATTTACACTCAAGTATAGCAGAGTATGCAGTAAGCATTTTATCACAGGTACAACTTCATTCTTTTCATGTATTAATGCTAATTAACTTCACTGCGTAAAGCAATATAAAAAAAGTAAGTCAGTAAATTTTAATCAAGCCACATTTGCAAATTAAGTTTATTACCTAATATGGAAGTAAATTATTTTTGAGCACAAAAGAATTCAGGTATATAGGTATATTTTTCAAATAAGTATGAACATAAAAATAAATATTATATTTATTACTAGAGTCCGTTTAATTGCATTGGGGTAATTTAAAAATTATACATCTTGTTCAAAGTTCATAACATATTTAATGAGGCCTAAAGCTAAGTAAAAAATTCGATATTAATATAATAATAAATATTAATATAAAGTATGGATTATAATATTGAAACTTTATACGATAAGGTAGATACATATCCACAAAATAGTACATAAATGTAAATAAAATCAATACTACTAGCCAAATGCTAATGAAAACATCACATTATTTCATTGTAAGCAGATAGACTTTTATGGGCTTTCATTTGTTGATTAGTGTAAAAACTGTGGGTAAGCACTAAATAGTTAACGATATCAAAAGCATCAACTGGTGGGAAACTATATAGTTCTTCACAAGGAGGCATTGGGCCCGTCGTCAGAGTATAGGTATCAATTCCTTCAATAATACGAATTTTCTCTCGATATCTTCTAGCAACGTCTTCATTTTCATTTTACAGTGATAATAGATATTCACTATTGTCAACACAAGCCATTTTTAACACGCGCAAAGCACAATTTCAAAAGTTAACATCCACGGAACACGAGTTTGTTTGTGTTTGTGTGCCTACCAGCGGCCATATTGGTGGTATTTAAATCACGTGTTCTGGACAGCTCTATACTGAACTAACTTACTCTGTGTGCGGCTCGCCTATTTATATTGTCCATAGAGATTCTAGACCTTCTACACTTTTCCACGCTGTTCTACACCTGTCACTTCTGGTCCCTTCTAGAAATATCATTCCAGAGTGTTCGCTGTTACCAACACACTTTACAACCAGCCTCTGACCATAGAAGTCAGAAAGTTTATAAACTTAATTCTCATAGACGGATAACACTGCCCTCTTCTTGGATTTGACCGATCTGGTCGAATTCTGACATTTCTTGGTATGGCGTTAGCCAGTGTACATGTACCACCTTCATCTTGCTCTTTGGTCTCTTCTGAATGCCATGGACAACGTCATTGATCCTTCTGACCACCTTATACGGACCTTCCCATAATTTCTGTAGTTTCGGTGACCGCCCCTCGTGTCGTACTGGATTGTAAAACCACACCCGATCTCCTTCTTTAAAACCAGCCGAATTAGCTCTTACGTCATAACGGGTCTTCATGCGGTCGCTTCCTACTCGTATATGCATTCTGACAGCAGAATGGGTGGCTTGCATTCTTCTTTCCAAATCTTTGATGTATTCATCAGTTGAACGTGGAGCATCTGTGGGTTTTCCAAATATGAGATCAGGAAGAAAGTCGTAATTTTTGCTCAAAAACCACTCTGGCTGGGGTATATCCGGTAGTCTCATGTACGGCTGAGAGGTATGCCAGAATAAATAGTGGAATGTGCCTGTCCCAATCCGTTTGGTGTTCATTGACAAATATTCTTAAGTTGACAAATATTCTAATGTAGCATTGAATCTTTCAACCATTCCGTCAGATTGACGGTGCATGGGTGTACTTCTCGTTTATCTGATTCCCATGAACTCATAAACCTTCTGAAGTACAGCCGACTCGAAGTTGCGTCGTTGGACAGAATGGATCTCTAGCGGTGCGCCAAATCTGCAGAAAAACTCATTCACCAATACTTCTCCAACGGTGGTGGCCTCTTGATTCGGGACCGCAAACACTTCTGGCCACTTTCTAAACTATATCATGGCTACAAGCATATAGTGATTTCATGCGTCTGTTCTAGGGAAAGGACCAGCCATGTCGATTGCAACTCTTTCGAATGGGGCTCCCACGTTGTACTGCTTCATTCGCCCCCTGGTTTTTTATTAAGGCCCCTTACTGGATGCACACTATTGGCAGGTTTTGCACCATTCTTCCACATCAGCTCTACATCTTAACCAATAAAAACGTTCCCCGACCTTTTCCAAAGTTTTCTTTGCCTATAAATGGCTCCACCCGCCCCGCCATGGATCTCCTCGTTATCTCTCTAACTCATGGCCGCGGAAGGACTATTTGCTTCAATATGCGGGTTCCATCCTCTGGCTCCCAATTCCTAACCAGAAGACCATCTGGGATTTCAATAGAGTTCCACTGGGCCCAGTAGCTTTTGGTAGCAACACTTTTATTACTAACATCGGACCAAGCGAGCAAGTCTCCTTCCATCTGTAGATTGGTTGGATATCAGGGTCTTCTTTTTGGTCCTGCATTAACCTCTGCGGGCCCCATCGGTTAACTGGTTGCACCGTTGTCCCCCTACAGACATCGAGATTCAACCCTTCTTTATTTTCGGCAGAGGCAATGCTTGCATTTTGGTGGGCAAGGTCTCCTAGAGAGGGCGTCGGCATTACCGTGCTGTCGTCCAGGGCGGTGTTCGATGGTAAAATTGTACTCTTGAAGGCATTCAAGCCATTGGCTAGAAGTTCTTTTCTCGTCACACAATAGTTCTTCTCTGCTTTGGACCGGGCTTTGCTGAAATACAGTACAACCTTCTCTTGGCCTCCCTGTTCCTGGAATAGAACGCCGCCAATGCCAGCACAGCTCGCTTCTGTGTCCACAATAAACCGGTGACCAGGCTGGGGGTATGTCAGAATCGGGGATAAAGAGAGAGCCTATTTTAGTGTCTCGAATGCCCTTTCACAACCATTGGTCCAAATGAAGAGTGTCTTTACTTCCGTCAGTTTGTGCAAGTGTTTCACAGTGTCAGCACACCCCTTTACAAAACGGCGGTAATATGTGCAGAGGCTCAGAAAATTTCGCAGCTGATGTACATTGGTTGGGATGTCCCAGTTCATAACACAATCTGTCTTCTCTGGGTTTGTTTTGACTCCATCTGGGGTGATAATGTGGCCTATATACTTGACTGCTTCTTTGAAAGAGACAGCATTTCTTCGGATTTAATTTCAAATTGGCTCCCTGTAGTTTATGAAACACTTGTTCGACATTCTTCATGTGATCTTAGAACGACTTTCCTAAGATACGTCATCTAGGTACACGAGGTATGTTTTCCAGTGTAGACCTCTTAGAACTGTCTCCGTTAGACGCTCAAACGTGACTGGAGCATTACACAACCCAAATGGCATGACATTGAACTGCCACAATCCAGTACCGGGGTAAGCGCAATCTTTTTCTTGTCCTTGGGCTCAATATCGACTTGGCAGTAGCCACTTTTCAAGTCCAATGTCGAAAACCACCTTGCACTTGCCAGTGAATCAAATGTATCGTCAATTCAGGGAAGTGAATAGCTGGTTTTTCTTAGTGACATCATTTAACCGGCGGTAATCTACACAAAACCTCGTGGAGTCATCTTTCTTTTTAACTAACACTACTGGAGAGGACCAGGGACTTTGCGATGGTTCTATAACTCGTGCCTGCTCCATCTCCCTTAGCATAATGCCAACTTCGTGCTGTTTTGCCAATGGCACCCTTCTCGGTGGTTGCTTGATTGGTACTGATGTCCCAGTCTCAGTGTGATGGCATACTAGGTCTGTTTTTGTCGGTTACGAAAACGTTGCGATATTTGGACAGAAATTTATTCACAGCTTGCTTCTACTGTAGAAAACATTTCCACTAGCTTCTGCTAAGACGTCGCGTAGATGTTCTGGAAGTGGTTCATCCGGGATGGACAAGACTGGTTCTTCTTACTGACGAGAATGTTCTGATTTCGGAATCTTTGGAAATCTTCTGATCAAAGCTCTTAAGGTTGTCTATTCTGGCAGCTGCTAGTTCTTTTGCTTGAACAAGAGTTTGACAGACTAGTAGAGCTTTCTTAAAGAGATCATTGTCTTTTGGTTTTATAATTCCCACCACAATTTGTCCCGAAGTGTCCACCGAATCCTCCGGTGAACTCCACGCAGTGAAACCGTTGTTCCCGCGGGACAAGGTTCCTGCACACTACGGTCCTGAAAATTATTTCCTACCCGCGGTCTGACAGTCACACAATGTACCCAGATATTCTCGGGGGAAATTACCCCATACAGAAAGCATTCAACTCTCTGGACACACCTTGTCTACGGAGACGGAAAATCGCTAAGCGCCCTGTTCCCCAAAGCAGTGACCCACAGAACGACCAGGAGGCCGAGTATCGCCGGACTGTTTCGATTATCAACACTGTTGGAAGTCTATCGCAGACCGAAGTACCCTTACTGCAACCGGTCACCGAAACGGCAGGGGCTGCTTCACGGGAGACCACTTTGGGTGATTTGGCCGTGACTAGGCCGCCACGGGGTTCAAATCAAGTCGCAGTCAGCCGCTTTGCTAGTGCCCCCACGCTCCCGGGAAGACCGCAGCTTTGGAATGCGAGCCCCGGCTCCCCCAGGTCGCTCCGCTGACACCGACAGAGGTGGATGGTAACGTTCCCGAGTCGCTATTTCGAAAGATGGACTTATTTAGGCGAAGCTACGCTGCTGCCATCTCTTTGAAATAAAACCACTAATAAACACAACATTCAAAACCCTTTCCACACCCGGACTTCTAACATCACCTCTGGCGAAGGCCACCAAGCGCGCCAAGGTGTCCGCCGACAGAGAGAGAGAGAGACACGTCGATCCGTGGAAACCCCTTTCTTACAGGCCCTGTGCTATCGCATTACTATAGAGACGGCGACCTACCTAAAAGAATCGGACAATGAGCGGCCCGCTGAAGACGGCGTTCTCCGCTGGTCACTCTCCTACTCTCCTGCGGCCGGCCTGCTGGATTCGCTAGCAATACAAAGCACACAAAATCAAAATACAAAAATTATAGACGAGACCCGGACGGTGGCTGCTTACTCTCCGTGACTGCCTACGCGATCGCTGAAAAAGAACTAACTCGTTCACCTGACCACGGTCGGACGGCCGTGTCCCATCGCAGACAGCGGTGCCGTCTGACATCTTGCGCTGCGAGGTGCGCATAAGTCGATGCAGTCGGTCAGCACATCTGACCCCGCTTTCGTCTCTGCTCATATTGAAGGCCCTGCTTGGGCGATCATATTCCGGTACCATGCCTGTTTCTTCACCGGCTGTCGCGGCGCGCTCTCGAAACTATTCAATTAAATACTTGCAAATGTTTTAATAGTAAAATTAAATCGCAGACAGCGGTGCCGTCTGACATCTTGAGCTGCAAGATGCGCATAAGTCGATGCAGTCGGTCAGCACATCTGACCCCGCTTTCGTCTCTGCTCATATTGAAGGTCCTGCTTGGGCGATCATATTCCGGTACCATGCCTGTTTCTTCACCGGCTGTCGCGGCGCGCTCTCGAAACTATTCAATTAAATACTTGCAAATGTTTCAATAGTAAAATTAAATTAATTAAATGCGGATGGGATTTATTTCCCTGTTAACTAATTAGATTACCTAATGACAATTAAGTCACTTCGTGACAATATATATATATATATATATATATATATATATATATATATATATATATATATATATATATATAAAACATGTAGTGGTGAATTATTACATATATTTATATAACGCAATAGTGTGAAAGTGAAGATAAGAATAGGTGCTTAAATGGACGAGTCTAGGTTCAAGCTGAATCAAATCCAAACAGGATTTAACTTTGTTTAGAATACTGTAAACTTCTTATGTTACTCTTAACTCTCAGTGATGTTCCTCTTGTGATACCACAATACACCCCGTGGTCGAGAGGAGTGTCCCAGTGAACCACATGTCCCCAATCCTCCCAGTGAACCACATGTCCCCAATCCTCAATTAGTATTAATTAGGTTAAAAAAAAAGATTGCTTTAGATGTAAGATAGCAGTAATGTTTTGTTAATTTGTTAAATGCTACAGTTGGATATACACGTGTCTACTTCCAAATTAATTAAGTATTTAGTGTTATGTTTGTTAAAATGCAAGAGTTGGATGCACACATGTACTCCTTAACCAAATATTTTGTTTGTGGGTAATTGTATAAACAACCAGGAAGTCATCCTCACCCCCCCCCTGCACCGCCGCCGCCACCACAAAACAATTCCTTTAAGATTTTTAAGATACTGAATAGTTAATCTTTATTTTACTTTAATTTTATTTATTTCATTTTATTTAATTAGGCAAAATTTTATGTTTATTAAAATTTCTTATATTTTTGGATTAGATTTACTATCCTTTTTAATAGTTTTATTAAGATTTTGAATTTGTATACTAATAATTTTAGCTAGAAAAAAATATATATGAAAAAGCTAATAATTGACAATATTTTATATTACTAAATGTATCAATAATATTAATTTTATTAGTAATTTTTAGTTCAATAAATTTAATAGTATTTTATTTATTTTTTGAATTTAGTTTAATTCCTTAAAAACCCACTTAAATACTGGAACAGACAAATAGATACTTTGACGTTTTCTCTTTCCACTAAAAGACATTTGCGACAACTCTATCAAGTATCTAGTTAATTCGAGCGACATTCATCATTTTTAATACTATGCCATTTTTATTATAATGCTTGGAATTTCAAGCTTACTTTGTAAATAAGAGGTTATTCTAACTATAGAAAGGAAAAGTGAATTTGTAGCTAAAAATTACTTCTATCAAAATACATGAAGATTTACTTTTGCAAAATAGAACCTTCTGTCCCAAGAATAGTCCCAAGGTTTCTTAAATAAAAATGATTTATTGAATCAAATAAAGCTACAAGAATTAAGTAATAAATAAGTATGCAAACATAAGAAAAATATTTTTAAGAAAAAAGACACAAAATTCCTACACTAAAGATTCAGACATTGGATAAAGTAAATAAATGACAACTTTACTATACATAGGCTTACACAAACTGATAAGCAACATGTTATTAGGACGTCTAAGTGCTACCTAGGTTGGAGTTCATGTAAATTTAATAAGAATGCATAAAAAAGTAACAAATAATCTGAAAAAAGTTCAACTAAAGAAACAATATTTTATAAGATAATTATTGTTACACTGAAAAACAGTATGGATAAAACAAATATCTTTTATCAAAATACAAAAACAATAAATCTCTAACAAATAATTCAGAGCTCTCTTACTCTCATTACTTTAGAAGTAGACAGAAATAACTAAAAGCTAAAGTCTTTCTTTTAAAGTGAATACAAAAACTTTTTTTCTTAATATATAGATACTAGTTCTGTTTTGCATCTAATCTTAATAATTTTATACATAAAATTTTATTTACCAGTTATAAAGTTCCAACACACTCAAACATAAAAAGGTGAAAGGCTTTAACTAGATTTATGAAACCATAAGACATAGTAATACAATTTTAAACCCTAAATAATATATAACCATGATACCCAACAAACTGAAAAGCGAAATGGATAATGAACTTTTACGAGAAAAATACCTACATCACAGGTTAACAGTCCTTTAAAAAATACTTGTGGAATGTTATACATTATACGAAAGAAAAAAAACGTCATTAAAATTATATTATAAGTGTACAGTAGGACCCCCTTGTCCGCGGTTGGCCTCTGGCGCATGGTACTAACCAACACACTAAAGCGCCGTGAATCACCCTGTGTAACACGTTATAACCATTCATCCGTCTACTGGCTGATTTTGACAAGTGATAGCCTCCCTTTAGTTGTGCAATAGTTTGTTGTGAAGTTTTTACTTATTTTCATGCAAAACTGACCAACATCGAACCAAAAACGATCCTTGTTCAGGCCATTCTTCAAGTAAAAGACGCTGTGAAGTACTTACCATTGAAGAAACGGTACAAATCTTGCATTTGATTGAAAAACACAGCAAATCTTTTGCAGAGGTATTTGTATGGTAAAAATGAATCCTCCATCAGGGAGATCGCTAAAAACTGTGCGAACGTTCGTTCTTCCTTTACTGTAACACCTCTTACCTCGAAGCTTGTAGCAACAGTGCATGACAGTGTTTTAATAAATGTTGAGAAAAGCACTGAATTTGTGGATAGGGGACATGAGTAGAACTAAGTTACCCATCAGTGGTAATATTTTAAGACAGAAAACATTATGCCTTTATGAGGACTTGCTAGGTGAAACAAGTGGTGAGGGTATGCTTACTGAAAGTAAAGAGTTGTTACATAGGTTCAAAACGAGATCCAATCTAAAGAATCTGAAAATCATAGGAGAAACTGCATCTGCAGCCATTAGCTATCCAAATGAATTTCAGAAAATAATAAAGGACGGAGAGTATGACCCCAAACAAGTGTTCAAGTATGATGAAACCGGCTTATTGTTTGGGAAAAGAATGCCTGAGCAAACGTACATTCATAAAACCGCTAAACAGGCTCCCGGTTTTAAAACTTTCAAGGAGCATTTCACATTGGTACTGTGCTGTAATGCAGCTGAATACATGATTAGGCCTGGTGTAGTTTATAAATCGAAAATTCCTCAGGCCCTGAAAAATAAGAATAAAAACTGCCTGCCCGTATTTTGGCAACACAATCCCAAGACCTGGGTAACGACTGTCATATTCCAAGATAGGTTTAAATATTGTTTCATTCCTGAAGTGAAAAAGTACTCGGAGGGGGAGGGATTACCTTTTAAAGTTCTATTGGTCATTGACAATGCTCCTCACCATTCACATTCTCTTATGACTGAAAATGAATACGTATAGGTGTTTTTTTGTGCCTCCAAATACAACTTCAATCTTACAGCCGCCAAGGTATCATTCGAACTATCAATGTGACGTATCACAGCACGTATTAGAAATGATCCTTGAATCCATTCAGACAGAGGCAGAGGGTAGGGTTATGGACTGCTGGAAATCTTACAACATTGCTGATGCCAAATCATCAAATAAGCACTTATCAATTTGAAACCACAGACCAATATTTCTTGCTGGAAATCATTATGGAGTCAAGTTGTAAAATATGACTCAGGCTCATCAGCTTTAGATGTCGAAAAAAAATAAATAATAATGACGTTGGCGGTGAAGGTTTCAACGATTTAGATGCATGTGAATTAAAAATGATGCTTGATGCACATGAAGAGATGACCAATCAGGAATTAGAAAAGTGTAGTGTCTTCCACAGAAGAGGGGGACGAGGGGGGAAGAAGAAATATTAAACTGGATACTCGAGAATTTTGGAGGTTTTCAGTATCATTCAGTTTGAAGAAAAACAATTGTGCAGTATGATCCAGTTATCGAAAGGAGCTTCAAAGTGACATGTTTGATAAAACAAGCTAGTGCTTCTACGATTTGAAAAGGTAAAAAAAAGAGCAACTTCCAATCACAATGTTTTTCCGGAAAGCGCAAAATGAAAATTATTTGGATTCTCAGCTGCTCCAAACCTCAACATGTTCATCAGAGGATTAAGTTGTTTTGCCTTCACTATGTGCATATGTATGTAGTACATAATATGTACTATGTACATATGTAGTTTTTAACGTTTTTGTTGCCATACATACATACTTTTTTTTTTTGTTGAATTAATTTTCATTCCGTTTCTACAACTTTTGTGAACATAAACATATGTACAGGATGGCTCAAATTCGAGCCTCATCATTGGGATCTCGAAAACTGTAAGATACAACGTCGGTTAAATTATGGCAAAGTTGCGTAATTTGATGCTCAGCAAAATTCAGTTTAGAAAATTCCGAATACTTCCGGTGATAATCGGAAAAAACCGAAAACTCATAAAATATGTTTTATTTTTTTCTGGCGTTATTTGAAAAGATATAACAAAATGAATCACACTTCATCAAGGTCACTTTTCCTCTCCTACAAGATGGCATTTTCAAATTTGAAATCCGATGTTTCGTTTTTCAGAAACCATCAACTCAATTTTTTCAAATACGGCCCTGGATTTTTTATTTCATAATTTGTTACCTTTCGACTACCTCAAAACAATGCCCCATCACAACTTTTGAATTTCAAACGTTTTGTTAACAAAAAATGCCATTTTCCGTCTTTCTTCAAAATATTTAATACGACTCTGCTTTTGAAACAAAATATTTCTTCAATAATATAATTTGATTAGGTAGCTAAAGATGAACCCGAATTTATGATTATGAGTCAAATATTTTAAGTTCAATCCAATGCAATGCAATGACATGTTTGTTCGTTCATCTCGGCGGCTTTGATATTCAGAAATATCAAGCTTGTTTGTCATAATATGACAAGTTAACTTTCAAAATAAACATTAAGAGAGCAAAAATGGTGTTTCCAGTTTCGAGAAACGTGATATATGCTTCGGATTTATTATAGTATTTATTATAAATTCCCACATTTAATGTGAACGGTATTAAGAGCAATACCCCGAGCGTCCACAACCCCATTATTCATATTTTAGCAATTTGGACAGAAATTTAGGTCTCTTTGTTAGTTTTGGTAAACCTAGAAATTCGTACGGCCAACGAATGGAAGCTGAAGATGAAGAAGCTGTTTTAAATGCTGTAAGTATTGTTATAAAATGATGCTATGCAATCTTTTATTACTATAATATTTTGCGATAACATGTCAAAGATATTTGACCAAAACGTTTTGTCAAAGGTTACGGAAAGTCCTCGTGGTTCAACACGGCAATTTGCTTCAGAACTGAATATGACTAGAAGCCGAACTCAGAGGGTTTTCAAAAAACACAAGTATCATCCCTATAAATTTCGTGTTTGCCAAGAACTAAGACCAGGAGATAGGGACAGAAGGCTTGCATTCTGCAATTGGTTTGATGGAAAAATGCAACAAGATGATGATTTCTTAAATAACATCATCTGGACAGATGAATGTAATTTTTTTACAAGCGGCCTTTTTAACAGAAACAATGAGCATCTTTATGCAATAGAAAATCCGTACCAAAATCGGCAAGTTCGAAGACAGGGACGAAAATCATTCAATGTTTGAGTTGGAATGTATCGAACCAAAATCTTAGGGGCAATTATTTATGATGGAAACTTAAATACTGAACGGTATCTTAATTTAATCCATAATTATATATTCGATGCGCTTGAAGATGAACCGTTGAATATGCTGCGGCAGCTGTGGTGGCAACAGGATGGTGCACCACTCCATAATGGAAGGGCAGTAACCGAGTTTCTTAATACATTATCCCAATCCCAATCAATGGATTGGAAACCAAGAAGTGGTGCGCTGGCCTGTCAGAAGTCCTGATTTGTCCCCGCTGGATTATTTTTATGGGGATTCTTGAAAAATCGCTTATTCAAGGATACTTTTCCGAATGATATAAACATTTTGCGCCAAAAGTTAGTGTTAGAATTCACAACTCTACGATTAAGAGGAAGAATAATCCACCGGGCTGTTACGAACAATCTGCGAAGACGTATGCAAAAATGTATAGAAGTCCAAGGGGGATTATTCGAGCATTTACTTTAGGTTTTTTAATGTGTCCATTTTAAAAGTTAAGTAAGCATTAAATATTTTCAAGAAATACTGAAAATGACATTTTTTGTTATCAAAACGTTTGAAATTCAAAAGTTGTGATGAGGCATTGTTTTGAGGTGGTCCAAACGTAACAAAATATAAAATAAAAAATCCAGGGCCGTATTTGACAAAATGGAGTTGTTTCTGAAAGACAAACATCTGATTTTAAATTTGAAAATGCCATCTTGTAGGAGAGGAAAAGTGACCTTGATGAAGTGTGATTCATTTCGTTATATCTTTTGAAATAACGCCAGAAAAAAATAAAACATATTTTATGAGTTTTCGGGTTTTTCCGATTATCACCGGAAGTATTCGGAATTTTCTAATCTTCTAAACTTCATTTTGCTGAGACTGAAATTACGCAACTTTGCCATAATCTAACCGACGTTGTATCTCTTACAGTTTCCGAGATCCCAATGATGAGCCTCGAATTTGAGCCACCCTGTACCTACATACTACATAGATGTATACTAAGCATACATACAGGATTTTTGTTCATATTGTGGAATAAAATCTAGTTTTTAATTTTAAAAAATGCCAGAAAAAGTATATATATATATATATATATATATATATATATATATATATATATATATATATATATATATATATATATATATATATATATATATATATATACATAAGTATGTACAATTTTTACAGTTTAAGCTGCTTCTTTTGCTAAAAGTCTAGGCATTTCCTATTATCTGTGGGTCCCCCGTATCCACAGATAGGCAAGAACGTATCCGCCGCAGATATGGGAGTCCTACTGTATTATAAACCAGACAACAATTTAGGTATAATCCATATTGAAGAGCTTCCAGTTGTTAATCTTGGCAGTTACCTAGATGTCTTTTTAAAGAACTATCAACTTTTCAAGGAAGTTCTACAACTTACAAAAAATCATGGCTAAATCGTCCTTTCGCCCTAAATTAATGTCACATCAGTTTTAACTTGGCAACTAAAACCTAAGTGAAACCAATAGTAACTTTTCAAACATGCAGTAAACTGGCTCAAGCAAATACTGTGGATAGTAATATGCATAGCTCCAATGAAAAATCGGCAGTCATATTGTGTATTATACTACTATTTTAACGGTTTGATTTGGGTAACTAAGTAATTCTGAAAGAGTATTCAATTAAATGCCAATAAGGCATAATATTTTGCGTAGAATGTTTAAAAAGGCATCTGATGTCATAAATGAAAATTTTAAATACAGTAAACCCTCGTTAACATGAACTCATAGAGACTAGCTGTTCGGAAGTAGGTGTTAACGAAATTTGCTGTATCGCCTTAACCGATTTATTTACATATTACATATCATGTGTACCTATCACATTTGATCGCAAATAAATTATACATGTATGTAATGTATAGTTTTGCTAGAATTTTTTCATTGAAATTTAGTCAAACTTGTGTAATAAAAATCAGTATGTATACAAATCATTAAAAACAACAAAACATTAAATTCTAGGAACAAAATAACATACATATGTTTTAACGTAAAAACAAAGTTGCACACATACATAGGTTTTAACGTAAAAACAAAGCTTAACGGAAAAATAAGTAGGAACATTTTACAAGAAGTCTCACATACTTTTTTGCAATGTTTTGTTGCAAAGGTCCTGCACAAATTGGTAAGTCAGAATCAATCTCTAGAAAGTCTTGGAAACTGATATTCAGAGGTTAGATTGAAGTGAGAACAGCCCATTCCCCTGGAGAAATAACTTCTTGACTTATTCAGGGACATTTATTGCTGGCATAGACCAATCTTTCTCAAAACATTTTGGAACTGTTTTAGGTATAACTGTATTACATGCAGCAGAAATAAGACGAATAGCCTGTAATACGTCCCACTTTAGTTTCAAGTGCCCCGATAGCAAATTTTACTAATCTGGTTCTATAATGTGATTTTAAATTAGCCTTACTCAAGGGGTTGGAGCCGACTTGTATTTGCAGAAAAACAGTAATTTTTACATTAGACAATACCAGATCGTCTACTTTATGAGCAGCATTATCAACCATCAGTAAAATTGGATGATGCTGATTGATCATATGGTGATTAAGTTTAAGCAACCACTCCTTAAGGGATTTCACATCAATCCATGAAGATTTGTGACATGTGTATTCACAGGACAAATTAACCTCTTCAATGTTTTCAATACATTGTGGATTTTGTGATTTCCCAACAACCCAGGCTTTGTGTTTCTGTGACCCATCAGAACACCAGTTAGTTTTTGCTTGCTTTTCGCTCCTCTGTGACACCATATTCCTTTAAAGTTCAAGGTTCGCTCTGGCAATAGATTATAGTAAATCCCAGTCTCTTCCACCTTAAAAATGCATTTTGGTAAATACGATTTTTTTAAGGCTTCAAATGTGCTGAACAAATCCATTACTGTGGTCTCACTTACTTTTGTCGCTTTACCACATATCTCTTGCAAAACAAAATCATGTTGCTTTTGAAACCTCCAAAGCCAACCAGATGAACAATCAAAATTTTCTATGCCATAATTTAGAGTAATTTCCTTGGCCCTGGCCACCTATATTATTAACAAAATAATGAAATATTTTGCACGCAAAAATAATATAAAGCAATATAAAACAATTCCATGTAGATTTAAAATATGCAATAATATACAGGCTGTTTAATTTGAAAAAGTCAATTTAGAGTTGTTTGGAGCTTCTAAGAAATCATGTTTTAGGAACATCTGTATAATTTTCTTGGGAACTGTCAACTGCTTGAGACCAAGCAATATTTCAGCATTACTATCTAAAAATGTGCTGAGAGATCCCGCTCAGTTAACAAATTTTATTAAAGCTCTTCAGATGTCAATATTTGGCTTCAGGTCGCTATATTTTGAAAACTATTAGATATAAGTACCAACTATGCTACATAGCCATAAAATTATATATATATATATATATATATATATATATATATATATATATATATATATATATATATATATATATATATATATTCAAAACTCTTATCCGTCGAAAAACAATATACTCTCTGAGTTTCAATATGGCTTTAGAGAAGGAAGGTCAACCCAGGATGCTATAGTAAAGCTGATGAATATGCTTATGAATCAGTTGATAGGTCCTGACCCAGTACTGATAGTTCTTGCAGATATATCTAGAGCATTTGATGCTGTTGATCATGGGGTTCTTTGTCAAACGTGAGAACTAGTGAGTTTCAAAGGACTTCCTTTGACCTTAATAAACAACTATTTGCATAACCGGAGGGAACAGTGTATAAGTGTTGGAAGCTGTCTTAAGTGAAAGCTAGGTTATTAGATGTATGTGTTCCTTAGGGCCCTGTTTTGGGACCAATTTATTCAACATACACACACACCAACACACACACATATATATATATATATATATATATATATATATATATATATATATATATATATATATATATATATATATATATATATATATATACAGGCTTTCATTAATTCCTGAGTCCCATGTGACCGAATTCTGTCTCTCTCTTAGTGGAATATGATTTTATGAGTTGGCAGTCAAAAAGTAACCAAAAAAACCACTAGACTATGGATCCCAAAGTAACTAAATCAATTGACAGTTCAGTCCATTGGTCATTTCCCTTTTGACCGGTTATTTTGTATGTGAATTTTCTAAGTTCGACCAGTGTTTACCTTCTTCAAATAATTTTCTATCTGTTGGACAATAAAAATAAACAGTTTTTATCCAAACTTAGCATTTTCATTGCGTTTTTACGTAAGTTAAAGTGTAGGTATGTTAAGGTTATGTTCATTTATTTGTTCCATTTTTTAGACTTGATTGTAAGGATGCCTTTCACACCGGAGCAGGATGCCTTCATTTTAATGGCCCATTTTCGCAGTGGTACACGAAACCCAAATGGAAGTTGGTCTTATTCGATACAATCATGCTTTGAGCAATATTCTGAAGCTTTTACCGAGGATAACATTCCATACGATATTTTAAAAACCACAGATTGTTCCTTATTAAACGATATGAGGAAAAGTACTGTATTTGCAAAGGCAAATCTACAGGCAGGCCAACTATTCTAACAGAGAATGTTGTGGACGATATTCGACATCGCATGGAACGAAGCCCTACCGAATTTGTTCCTCGGTTATCTGCCCAAACAGGTACATATTTGTTACATGTTACACAATACACATTCCTAAAACCGTAAATTAGATGTTTAAATAATCAGGCCTCAATTTGTTTACGTACATTACAAAATTTCAAGTTTAATAAAAATGTATGTAAAATTTTATAATCTAATTCGTTTTAGCTTCTGTACTTAACTCCTATTAACAAAAGTATTCCGCCAATTACAGGTGCATGCAACACCATCTCAAAGGTGTTGGTTTATGCCACTTCCAAGTTTTGTAACCTGTGAAACATATTTTTCCACGTAACCTTTTAGAAAGTATTTTACATTCACAAATTTTACTCGATAAAAAATTTATATTATGCTATAATGGTTTATCTAATTATTGTAATATTTGTTATAGGTTTGTCGATTGGCTCTTGTCACAAAGCACTAACCAAGGTCTTGCATATGCATCCCTATAAAGTTGTCGTTGATCAAGAGTTTCATCCAGCTGACTATAACCAACAAATACGATATTGTCATTGGTTTAATGCAAATTTAAATAACAATAATGTATTAGATCTAACATTTTGCTCTGATGAAGCATGGGTACATTTATCGGGCTACGTCAATAGTCAAAACTATCGAACGTGGGGTACGGAAAATCCACATACCTTCATTGAAACACCTCTACATCCTCAGAAGGTTGGTATATGGGTGGCAATTTGTAGAAGAAGAATAAGAGGCCCGATTTTTTTTCGAGACACAATAAATGGAGAACCGCATCGAACCATTTTATGGCAAGCACTGGAAATAATGTACGATGACGAACTTCAACATGGATATTTCCAGCAAGATAGAGCCACAGCACATATTGCAGTCGAGACTTTACGATATTTAGAGGAATTTTATGCTGATTGTCTAATTAGCAGGGGCTTGTGGCTGGCACGAAGTCCTGATCTGACGCCCTTAGACTTTCATCTGTTCGGTCGTATTAAAAATAATATATTTAAAAATCATCCGCACACACTTAAGGAGTTGGAGGCTGCTATTCAGCATGAAATAGACTCTATTACACCAAATGAATTGGAAAATGTTTTTGAGTGCATGAAACGAAGGGTAAACTTATGTATACAAAACGAGTGTGGTCATTTTGAACCCTTTTTATAAGAAACGCAAAAAAATTTTTAAAACTTATTTTATTTACTGAACACTATGTAAAATATTTTTTGTAATGCTAGTTTTGTTTGTTTTATTTTGATATCTATACAAAATAAAGGTAATACTTTATGTTTTTACGAACTGGTTATTAATGTTAAAATTAACAATGTTACATTTGAATTTCCCAACCCTTGAAACCTCAAAAATGACATTACATCATCAGCGGAATGCCGCTAACGCATCGCATCGCGATACGCGATAGGTCAATTTTAATCTCATCTGAGCAAAACAAATATTTTTTTGCTCTGCGAAAAATATTTTCACTCTAATGCGTAAATGTGGTGCGTAAATGTGGAAGTATAATTGAAGAAAACTAAAAGTTTAAGACATTTACTGTTTCACTCTATTATAATTTTTATATTTCATATAAAACCACAAAGGAAATAAGAGACGCCACTTACAACTTGGGGATTTCATTTATTCAGGTTGTACAACCGTGTATGTTTGGTTGCCTAACTTAAGCGGTCACGTGGGACTCGGGAATCAATGAAAGCCCTGTATATATATATATATATATATATATATATATATATATATATATATATATATATATATAAAGTTGACAACACTGGACAAATGCCATATTCATTTCGAAAAAAAAAAAAAAAAAAAAAAAGGATGATCTGAAAACTGTGGCTGAGGTTGGGATGAGGAGAGTGTGAAAATCTTTCAACAGTAAAAAAAAAATTGCAGTCAACTATGAGAAGACTAAATATATACAGTTTTCGAGTTATATAACTGTAGAGATATTGATGATGATTTTGTTGTTTGTAGTGCCGACTCTATTAAACATCTTGGTATTACTGTAGGCAGACAACTACGCTGGGCTTGACATGCCACAGATTTGGTAAACAAATTTAAAAGGCTCATTGGCAAAATAAAGCAGCTTAAAAAATTACTTAACAGCCAGTAACTTAAAACATTTTTTCTGCTCTGTTGAAAAGTCTACTTCGATATGGAATTATATATAGCATGGGGTGGAAAGCTGGCAGACCATATTAAACATTTGAAAATTATTCAAAAACTGTTCTTGAAAATAATATATGGTAAACCATCAGTATATCCAAGTGATTTGTTATTCACAGAAGACAAGAATGTATTAAACATAAGACAGTTGTATTCGTACTCTGCATTGGTATACTATTATAAGCACATGTGTGAATTTTATATTGTTGACCATACGTATGTATATGCAGCACGAAGAGAACAGCATATAAAGGTTCCTAGAGTACACAAAACAGTGGGACAGAGGTACTATAACTTTATTATGCCGAGGTTGTACAACATATGACCACTAGACATAAAAAATTAGATTGGAGTTGATTTCCAAAAGCTGAGTAAAGTCTAGGCTCCTTACAATGCCACGAAAATTATTGCAAAGTATTGTTGATTTAAAGAACCATTGATTTGGTTTAGTGGGTAAAAGGGGGTGTAAATGGGGGGGGGGGGGTATTTGTAAATTTTGTGTGGGCAGCTCTCTGTGGGGATGTATATGGTAGTAAATTCCTTTTATTTCCTATGTGAGGTATAGTTCAGACGGATATCTTTCTGTTCAATCATCTACAAGGTAAGCAAATCTAAACTAAATTTTACTAACAGTCTCTGACTTTGTTGGTTACTTGATTATTTGTTGATTGTGTAACAAAAAGAAAAACTGTGGAAAAATTGTTAATGTTACTATTGTTATTTGTTTGTAAAAACCAGATTGTCTCTTATGATCACTGTAGAAACAGTGTACGAATGTTTTGCCAATTAATTATATGAAATCTGTCAAGAGTTGCATGTATTACTATCTACGCTATTTGTTCACCACATCTGAGTTCACCACGAGATTTTATTATCTGGAAAATATAAAGCATGTTCCCTGAGGGATGTTACAAAATGGTAAATAAAATAAAGAAATTAATATTAATAATAAAGCTTTGTAAAACAAATCTACAGATAATGCACTAAATTTCCAATAAATGGAAGCTTACGACTGTTCATACTATGACAAACCATCAGATTTAGTAATTTAACTAGGTTCGTGTAGAAATATTTAGGTATTTTTATTCACTATCCAAAAATTAACACAACACTTCTAAAAATGAGTATAAAAAATATTGTACCTAGATTTTTTTTTCCCTTTCATCATTTAATAGTTTTGCTTGACAAAGTATACAACTGGATTCTAGAAAACAAAGTTACAGCCATGAGCAAGCAAAGTTCTTGTTTTTATTCTTAAAAAAATTTAAAAATATACAAAAAAAATATATACAATTTGAAGGTTACTATTGTGTATTTACACTTTATACCATAGAGAAGTTATTATTCTCTACAATAATTTAGCACACTTGCTATCAATAAGATTTTGATCCATGCTGTCGCAAAATTCCGTAGATGTAATATAAGTAGGGTGTTTCATTATCTTCACAGTAAATCCCATGAATGGGATTTACGATGACTGGTCCTCACAGGGCACCCAATTTTCACTTATGGCTCCTCGTGCCACACCCCGGGCAACTGCATCGACCTGCAGGCTAAACTAAGTGAAGATAACCAGATATGGTGAAAATCTGTTGCTGGGCAGCAGCAGCAACAGTACCATGTGGCGGTGCCGAAGATGTACTTCACACACAGTGTCACAATGGAAGTGGGCGGCGCCACTGTAGCAGTTCCAACGGCTTCCACAATGCGGTGCAGAAGGGAAACGGAAGTCCCACTACACTATCATTCCATTTATTCAACGTGGCTGAAACAAATATAAACATGGCCCTCAGTCCGGGGCACCCCTTAAATGGGGAGAGGGTGCGAAGAATCCCCCCGTCCATGAAAACCAACAGAATACAAATATATAGAAAACAAACCAGAATTGCAACGTGGAATATACGTAGCCTATGTATGGCAGGAAAACTCGCCAATGTAGATGCAGAAATGTATAGATTGGGAGTCAAGATCTTGGGGCTAAGCGAGGTACGATGGCCAGGCACTGGGAATCACAGGACTAAAAATGGCGTTCTCTACTACTCTGGTAGCAACGACCCCAAACACCAATACGACGTAGCTATACTCATCTCCTCTGAACTTGAAAAATCGGTAATTGGTTTTATCCCACTCAGAGATCGAGTGATGCTCTTGAGACTCCTCACTACTCATAGAGTTATGAACGTAATTCAAGCGTACGCTCCAACAGGGGACAAACCTGATGAGGCGGTTGAAGAATTCTACTCTCCTTTAGAAGAAGCTATGAAAACAACAAAACAAGGGGAGATGACAATTGTTCCTGGCGACTTTAACGCCAAAATCGGGAAGAGCGCTGATGGCAGGGTCTGCAGAGATCATGGTCTGGGAACACGCAACACTAGAGGGGATCGTCTGGTGCAATTTTGTACAGAGCACCGCCTCTCTGCTGCCAACACCTACTTCAAGCAACATCCTAGACGTCTATACACGTGGAAATCCCCAGCAGATCGTGATAACCACATAGTGAGAAATCAGATCGATTTTATCCTCATTAAGAGCCATTTAATGAAGTTTGTCAAATCAGCAACAACATACCCTGGCGTCGACGTCAACAGCGACCACAATCCCGTAGTAATAAGTCTACAGCTTCGCCACTTCAATAGAGTCCAATGTCCAAATAAGCCTAAGCGAGTCGATGTCAGAAGACTTCTTGATCCCGAGACACGAGCCAGAGCAGCCGAGAGTCTCGAGGCGCGTCTACAAACAACTAACTCTTGCAATGACGATGACATAGAGCCTCAGTGGACTGTTTTGAAGAAGGCACTTTTGGAAACCCAGGAGGATGACATTGGATATGCACAAGCCTTTAAAAAGCAACAGTGGATGACAGACAAAATTCTCCAACTTATGAACGAGAGAAGGAAATACAAGGCCACAGACAATAACCGATACAAGGAGCTGAACAGGGCGGTGAGATCAGAATGCAGAAAAGCAAGGGAAGGATGGCTAGCTGAAAAATGCAGTGAAATAGAGACACTAGAAAAAAAGCATGACTCGTTTAATCTCCACAAAAAGATCAAGGAATTCACAAACACACAACGCAGGCAGATCCACAGTATTTTGAAGGACACTAACAACAAGATCTTAACTAGTGTTGAGGAAAAGCTAAAAGATGGAAGGGGTATGTTGAGGCCCTCTTCAATGACACAGGACCCCACCAACCACCTAGGGACTATGATGATATCAATGAACCCAGCCCTGCTATCACGGCAGAGGAAGTGAGACGTGATATAAAACTTCAGAAAAATGACAAGGCTGTAAGACCAGACAATATTCACGCGGAAACCTTGAAATTGCTCGTCAGTGCAGATGATGGAGGCCTAAAACTTCTTACATCGTTGTTCAACTCAATATATGAAACTGGGAAAATACCAACGGACTGGCTGAGGTCAACGTTCGTCGCTCTGCCAAAGAAACCGAATGCTTCTCAATGCAACGACCACCGAATGATAAGCCTGATGTCTCACGTCCTCAAGGTGTTTCTTCGCATTGTTCACACTCGCATATACGCCAGATGTCAGGGACAGGCTGGGGAGACGCAGTTTGGATTTAAGAACGGAATGGGCACGTGCGAGGCTCTCTTCTCTCTCAACGTTCTTACACAGCGATGCAGAGACATGAATGTTAATATATAGGCCTGCTTTATTGACTACCGAAAAGCTTTCGACTGTGTCTCGCACCAGAAGCTCATTGAGATCCTAAAATACACCGAAGTCGATGCAGGAGATCTGAACATCATCACGCAGCTGTACTGGCATCAGACTGCGGAGATTAGGATAGAAGGCATAACATCCGAAGAAACAAAGATCAGAAGGGGTGTTAGACAGGAATGTGTCCTGTCCCCTCTACTCTTCAACATGTACTCGGAGGTGGTGTTCCGGGAGGCACTGGAGAATGCGAAAGAGGGCGTTAAAATCAACGGCACCCTTATTAATAATATACGATTCGCCGACGATACGGTCGTGGTCTCCGACAGCCTACCACATCTCCAGAATATAATGGACCTCATCGTTGAGCATAGCACACGGTATGGTTTACACATAAACGTTGCCAAGACCAAGGTGGTTGTGTTCTCCAGGGCAGCAAGACGGGCGATCCTTCAAATTAACAACCAGGTTGTGGAACAGGCGCCGTCCATTAAATACCTTGGAGCCCCCGTCAACGAGAACAGTGACCCTAAAATGGAAATCAGATCAAGGATAGAACAGGCCAGAAGGACATTCATCTGCATTAGAAAATTCTTCACCAGTAGAGACCTAAACCTACAGCTTCGCATACGCATATTGCGCTGTTATATCTTCCCAGTGCTACTCCATGGCTCCGAGAGCTGGACATTCTGCCAATCAATGGAGAGCCGCATTGACGCCTTTGAGATGTACTTGTATCGCCGTATACTGCGTATATCCTGGGTAACAGGATAACCAACGAGGAAGTGCTAAGGATAATAGGTAAAGGCAAAGAACTGCTGACAACCATCAAAGAACGAAAGCTCCAATACATCGGGCACATTATGAGGGGGGAGCGGTATGAGCTCCTCCGACTCCTCATCGAAGGAAAGATTGAGGGCAAACGATCTGTGGGCAGACGGCAGAACTCATGGCTGAAAGGTCTGCGTCGATGGTTTGGACAAACCTCTGTGGAGATTTTCAGAGGTGCTGTATCACGCACCATTATAGCCAGTTGGATCGCCAACCTTCGTAGGGAGACGACGTCTTAAGAAGAAATCCCATGAATGCTCTACATGGTTTCGGTCACAACTAAGAGGTGAACATTCTAGAGTGAGAATCGAGTTCATAAAAGAATTATCTGTCAACATTAACAACATGTGATGCCACCTTAATTATCTATTACAAATGGGCCATATGGAAAATCGGGTTCCGGGACCTATTCAATGTATCTTACAGCAGTTACTGTTTTTCCGTTACAACGGACCAAGTCTATGTACTCTTCTGAATATCAGGCCATGTTATGAAGGAACCACCCCCCACATGCTATGGAAAACAATATTAGTGTAAAATGTGTATAACTCTATTACTCTAGTATCTTCATAATTATACTAGTGTACATGATAATTCTTGCTATAGTTCGTGTGGTGTGGTAGTTCTTAACCTTTGGGCTGACAGCCAAAAATTAATCTGTGCATCGGTTAACATTTGCCCCTTCTTCTGCATATTCTGAAATATAACTGTAACGTTACAGAACCCTGGTTATAGATGTCACATGCACCACTACAATTTGGGCTATAGATAGTAAATACATCTACCTTTATTATATAATGGGAGATGTATACTGATTCTTAAACAGTTAGACATCTTATTTGTATTTTTTGGAACATTTACATTAAATAAACCTTATAAGACTTTTGAGATATTGATGGAAGCGGATATTGAAGTAACACAGACTCTACAAATTGGGATGTTTTCAAAAATGATAAGAGGCATGGTGCTTTTTAATTAGTTCAAATTTTATCACTAAGTGAAGATTGTAACCTGTGATGAACACTGATAAGTACACTTTTGGTGAACCCAATTCACCACAACACCCGATGATCGTTTTACTAGCAAGGTTAGCATCATCAGAGGATGAAATATTCTAAACATTTAACAACTAAAATTGTCTTTATATTAGGTGCAAAGTAATTAACCGCACCCTAGGCGGAGGATCACAAACTTTCTCCATTTATATTTTGTTATATATTCTGTTATACTTGTTCTAACATAGTTTCGGCATCGTTTGTACCAAAGAGACATTGTGAGAAAGTAAACTGTATAGAGCTGAGGGAGCTCTATTCATTAAAAAAAATCTGCTGTTTATAGCCCTAGGTTGTCCGGGCATACTGCAGTTTGTGAATGCACAGACTTGTCAACGCAGCCATAAACACAGTCCATGTGCTCACTCGGGGTTCAGTGCGCCAGCAGCTTTGTCGATTTCATTGCAACATGTAATAGTCAAACAGTAATGTCAAAAAGAAAACACACAACTCCAAATTTGAAACAAAAGGTGGAAATTATAAACATTATTCAGCCAGGATAAAGTTTTCGCTTCATTGCTAAGAAATATAGTGTTGGAAAATCGACGGTTAATTGTCATAATTAAATGCCCCATCCATATATACAGTACATCCAATAATTCGGACAAATTGCTAATTCGGACCTACCCTGTGCATTTAATTGTCCAGATTAACAAGGTTGTACTGTGTCTATATATATATATATATATATATATATATATATATATATATATATATATATATATATATATATATATATATATATATATATATATATATATATACATATATATATACATACATATATATACATATATATATATATATATATATATATATATATATATATATATATATATATATATATATATATACACACTTTATTTGTTGACTGTACTTTTTGTGATTTTTTATTGGTTTACGTGCACTGTGACAGTCAGTAGCGTGCTGATGATGAACCGGGACGGTTTGAAACTGCAGTCCAATTTTATAAACTTGCAATTTTTTACTTGCAATACAATCACCATTTCATCAGAACTTGTTTACATTTTCTCTGTTTGTAATCGTATCAACACTATATGGTCTGTAGATGTCATGGTGGCATACTGGAAAGCTTTGCACTGCTGGACCTGAGTAAGGCTTGTTTCAGTAGATCATGCTTTGTTGCTCAGTAAACTCAATCACTATGGTGTGCGAGGTGTGGCGAATCATATGCTGAAGTCATATCTTGGTAACAGAATGCAGGTAGTGGAGTGGAATAACGTGAGACGGTTTGAAACTGCAGTCCACTTTTATAAACTTGCAATTCGATCACCATTTCATCAGAACTTGTTTACATTTTCTCTGTTTGTAATCGTATCAACACTATACGGTCTGTAGATGTCATGGTGGCATACTGGAAAGCTTTGCACTGCTGGACCTGAGTAAGGCTTGTTTCAGTAGATCATGCTTTGTTGCTCAGTAAACTCAATCACTATGGTGTGCGAGGTGTGGCGAATGATATGCTGAAGTCATATCTTGGTAACAGAATGCAGGTAGTGGAGTGGAATAATGTGAGATCTGGAGTCCATCTGAGCTCAGGTGTCCCACGGGGTTCAGTTTTGGGACCAATATTGTTTGTCATATATTTAAATGATATCTTCAAGAATGTTGATGCACATGGAGTTTGCTTATATGAAATGACACCAGCTTCATCAATAGAGCGGGGAATGAGCGAGAAGTGCAGATACTTACTGAAAATAGCTTAAAACAAGCAAAAACTGGTTCAGTGGCAACATATTAAGGCTAAATGAAGAAAAAACTACAGTCATGAAATTCAAAGCTAGAAATGATGGTCGGGAAGAGTCTGTAAACTTTCTTGGGGTTGTTATGGATACTTCATTGAAATGGTACTCTCACATTGATGGTCTCGGTGCTCGCTTATCGAGTATACTATATGGTGTAAAGAAGCTCATGAAGTGTTCTACGTACCTTACGGCTAAGTTGGCTTATTTTGCCAACTTTCACTCTGTGGCAACCTACAGGATTCTGGCTTGGGGCTCATCACCCGAGTTGCATCGGGTTTTATTAGAACAGAAGAAAATTGTACGAGTACTAAATAATGTGGCTCCTACAGTGAGCTGTCGTCCACTCTTCAAAGAATATAAAATACTTACAGTTCTTAGTGTATATATACTCACTTGTGTGCTCCACATATGGGACAATAAACAGGGTTTAATAAGGAACAAAATACCACAGTTACACAACTCGACATGGAGGTGAGTTATCAATACCACTTCATAGTACTGAGGCATCAAAAAGTGGGATCAACTACACAGGCATAAAACTTTTTAACAGACTTCCACAACATCTGAAGGCTTCAAGAGACAGAAGTGTGCATGCTGGTGTCAAATCTCTATTGCTCAATAACACATTTTATTCAGTGCGAGAGTACCTTGAATGTTCTTCCCTTAAGGGCTCATGACACCTATTTAGTGCTTAAATTTTTGCAGTTTGTATCATTCCAGCCATTCTTATTTAATATGTGCATAATTTGTAGTTGATTGCTGTGTCTGTTATATGTTGTAGTTTGTAAGTTGGTGTTGTATTTTGCCGTAGAGTTAAGGTGTCTTTATTTTATTGTGTAATTTGTTTTTATTTATACATGACTTATTTTATTTAATTTGACTAACCATGTAAGTTTTTGATGGCAATATATATATATATATATATATATATATATATATATATATATATATATATATATATATATATATATATACTATACATATGGTAGTGAATTTTCATAAGAATAATATATTATAGTGATTAAGCCTTATATTAAAAGTTATAAAACATCACTTTATTAGGAACAGTAAAAAATAAGGTAAAGAAAGGCAAGCAAAAACATTATATCTATCACAAATATTTATACAGTAATCTGGATACAAAACTCAAAGAAATTGATAAACAGGAAATATACTCAACCAAACATACACAAAGCTCAATATGAAAAAATTATTGTGGTTCATGCATTGAGGGCGATTGTATGCATGCAGAAGGGGAAGAAGAACCCCCAGGTCGAAGAAGGTTTCTGCCCTCACCCAAAAACACTGGGGGTTCTCCTTCCCCTTGTGCATGCATACAACTACCTGCAAAGCATAAAACACAAGAGAATAAGTCTTCTTCTTTATTTTACCATTGTTGCTTGGTAAACTTATTAGCACATATAGCCAACTTCAAATGGCATTTCGTTTCTTAGGTTTTTTTTTCTTTTAAAACATGTTTTTTAGTCCATGTATAAAAAAAAACGCGTTCAAAACACACAAAAAACGGTTTCAAAATTTTAAAAACTGTTTTTGTTTAAAATTTAAAAAAACATGTTTTTTGCCAACCCTTCTTTTATGCACCTGTTTAACCTGTAACCTGAGTATGGCATGCACTTGCTTGCATCTGAATTCCTTTTAACATGCTAATATTGACAACTTGTTATCAACATACCGCCTGCTTTATTGATTTTAGAAAGGAAATAGCGTAAAACGCCTGTTTATTTATTTCGGTAATCCTGCTGCCATATTTCATTCTGCACGCACGTGCGCACAATTTTGTACCAACAGAGCTCCACCAACTCTATACAGTTTATTGTTCGCATAATGTCTCTGCTACAAAATATTTCAAAACTACATGAGAACAAGTATAACAGAATTTGAATAGAGGGACGCATGGTAAACATTAGAAGAGAAAGTTTGGTTGTGATTCCCCCTCTAGCGTTATTTCATCCTCTGATGACACTAAGCAATGATCTTCGGGTCTCTAAAAATGTGTTGTGGTGAATTGGGTTCTCCAAAAGTGTACTTATCAAATTTTATCATCCTGAAATATTACATTTTTATCGATTTTTCAAAGTGTTGCGATAATTTTTTTAAATGTACAAAACATAATAATTAAAGATTATAGGGTAACATGGATTAAATTTAGAAACAAAAATAACACATACTAGTAAAACACCTATCACATTAGAATTACATCATCATCATCATCTTCACTATCTAGAAGAACAACTGTGTTCTGTGGTTCCACGTTAGGACTTTTTAACACTACAGTTTCATCACGTGAATTATTAGACTTATTATCATTATCAGCAGCACTGGGAATATCATTTGCACTATTTTCAATTGCCATATTGTTTTCATTCGCCTCTGAATTTACTGCCACACTTTCAGTACATTCTTTTGTAGTGGTTACAATACTATTTTCAGTTGGTTTCGGTTGATCTATAAACCCTTCAACAAGTTCTCCACTACTTGTAGAAACGTTTTTTTGCTCATCAATGGTTCTTTGATCAGTTACAGAGTCTTTAAATGGTCTCAGTTGATCAGCAGATCCCTCACCAGTCATCTGATCAGGATGCCAGTTACTATTCGCGGGAAGTTCAACTGACCTTGGCTGATCAAATGATTCTTGGGTAGATGATGGTGTAATTTCATATGCAATCTGATTATTTGAATCATCTATACCTGGCTGCTTTAAAATCTCATCATTATACAGACTTAAATTATTTGAAGAATTTGTCAAGTCACTTGTACATACATTCATCTCCATTGTTTTATTACACATCTGGTTAGCTTCAACCTCAGAGGTTTCTTCAACCCCACTGGTAGCTACAATATTTGCCTCATTTTGAGCCAACTCCCGTTCCATGAAACTTGTTATATAATCGTGAAAAGGATTGCTTTCAAACCCTACAAAATCCTGACTGTTTTTGTTTCCTTGATAAGTCCTCGAATTTTTTGATTTTGGCAAGTTACATGACTTACTCTGTACAGCTTTAGCTGTTTTTGGCGTGCTTTTACTTAATATATTAGGTTTTCTAGGCCTGCCTCTCCTAGAAGGCGTCACAGCATCAAAAGATTGATTTGGGATGTCAGAAACATGTAATGTTCTTCTTGTGTTAGTGCTTGGCATGGAAGATCTGATATTTATTGATGGCTCAGACACTGGTAAGGCAGGTAATCTTTGTTTACCATTACTAGTTGGCATAGGAAGGTTCAAATCATCCAGTTCAACTAATAATGGTTCTATAATTTCATCTTCTTCATATTCTACTGTCGGAATATTGCTAAGAATGTCTTGTGTGGACACGTATAATGGTTTGATAGTAACATCACCACTAGAATGAAGATTTGAGTTTGATATGTTTGTTTTTCTCTTATTATAGTTACCAGATCTGCCTGACAGTTTTCTCTTCTTTGAAAGAGAAACATTTTGTTCTACCACCTTACTTTGACTTCTCATTGAAAGTTTTGGTTTAGATATCATACATTCTGGTGTTATGTTTTTACATTCCCTTGCTTGGGTAATGTTTGTTTGATAGGTATTGCCTTTAAAAAAACTGAGACGTGGTACTTCTGTACTATTCGTAGTAGAAGTAACACTCCTCATATTTGATGGCGTAGGGGTAGGGAGCATAAATTTGCTTACTTGAGCTGGTGTTAATGTTGGAGCTGAACTGATTTCTGGTTGTACTGAAAATGTGTTTGTAATTCTAAAGGAACATCCTCTATTAATTTGGTTGGAATGTTTGACATCTCTTAGCTGACTGTTAAATGAATTTAAATTTGATGTTCTGATGTTTCCTTCTGCTCTATTGATAGGCAACAGCTTAGCTGATTCCATGTTCGGAGTAATCTGACTTTTTATTTCACCAGTTGAAAAAACATTATCAATTCTAACATTACCAACATTATTGTTTTGTTTAGTTTCCTGTACATTCTGATGGCTATCATTTTCTGATTGAGTAACATCTTTAAAATTGTCTTGGTTAATAGGACAATTTTTAGATTGATTGTGATTCATGGAATCCACTGATAGAGGCAGAATATTGTCTATAGTAAACTCTTCGCATATGCTATCTATAGAAATTGTAGAATTACTTCTTACAGGAGACGCACCTCCTGAATTAACCTCATTATCATCATCTAAGTCATCGATACAATTAGACAAGTTTAGAACTGAATTTGCATTTTCTAAAAGTGAGTTCTGAAAAGTGCAGTCATTTGTGTTGCTTATAATGTTTTTATTTTCATTATGTAAAATATGTTCTGGAAGACTGTTACCACTGGCAGTAACCAAAGACGAAGAGTTTTCAATTAATGCAGAATCGTCCATAACAGTAAAACACTCTCCAACTGTGATACCCAAATCATTTTGTATGTTGTGAAAAGAAACATCCTTTTGTGGTGATTTATATTGATTCTCATTATTTATTTCTGTTCCTGGCTTGCTTTTTTGGCAAGGTTCACTTATTATTGTGGGTACTGATTTGTGACTTTTTCTTTTCGTTGGGTTCTTATCAATATTACATTTTTCTTTGTCATTACAATTGCTTTTGGTAGAACTTCCCTTCCTAGCATTATTTGATTCATCATGAATAACAATTGGTTTTTTACTAACCTCCTTTGGCGAATCCTGTACATTAACAGTCCCCACATGTCTAATTTTCAGGTCACTCCTTCTTATTGAATTAACTGTCCGCAGTTTGTCGTCGTGATTAAGAATCTTTTTTACTGATTTTTTGGTGCCTACTGTTTTCCTAAAAGACCTTTCATTCAATTCTCCCAATTTCAATTCCAGTGATACAAGAGAGTCGTCTAGTTCTTTTATGTGTTTTAGATTTTTCGATAATACAGCACTGGATACATGTGATGTGATGGCTGCTAATTTTTTTAATGTGACTGGCAATTGTCGCTTTTCAAAATATTTGTGTAGCAAGTTAATTTTGTCTTCTACTTCTATTACATATTTGTAGCTCTGTACAAAATCTCTATAGCAATATACACATATTGTTGCATTGGAAACAAATTTCTAAAAAATAAAAAAACTAATTAGTTGCAGTAGCCTAAAATATTACAAGATTGAGACTGTCCACACTATTAATTTCTGTTTTAAAATCAGTGTGTTTCAAACACACAATAAAATCTTTTTTTAATTTTTGGCCAAAACATTTACACTTTTTTGACACTAACATACTTTATAGTACATACAGACTTGGAGACTACTTGTCTGGCTTCACTGTTGGTTTTCGTTTTTGTAGGTGAAGTACGTAGCCAGCGCGTAAGCTAACTGGAGTAAGTGGCCTTTACAAATTCTGGATGTTCTAGGATGTTCTTCAATGTTTCTGTGACTATAGTTTCGCTGCTTGACAGCATTCTCAAACAGATAAAAATTGAATTAGTACGAAATCATGACAACTACAAATAAAGATCTGTTGCTATGTTATGATACAATGTTTTGATCAAAAAATTTATCAAATTGAAAGCTAACAGTTGTATATTTTTTTTTTAGACTTAACAATTAGAAAGTTAGAAAATAATTCATTTGACTACAATATATAGGAAACCAACTTACACTGACACAACCATACCATACGCTTCATGTCACCCCTTTTCACAAAAGCTGTCAGCTTACCATTCTATGATACATCGTGTATTTTCAATACCTATGTCACAAAACAATTTTGAAAAAGAAATTTCAATAATTAAGCAAACAGCATTTAATAATGGCTACTCTGTTAAGATAATAGATAAAATATAGAAAGAAAAGAATACAAATTAGCGATTAATTTAATTTATCCATATATTAGAGACAAAGAAGACAACAGATACGTTTCGATAACTTATTTTGGAACCATTTCAGAAAACATTTCAACAATTTTAAATACCTGTACAAATATAAAGGTAGCTTTTAAATCTTACAACACGACGCGTGATTTACTATTTAACGTGAAAGAAAAATCTTGTTTCCTGACAAAAGCTGGAGTTTATAAATTAGCTTGTACACATGGTAATGCAATCTACATAGGTCAAACTTCTAGAAATTTTAACACCCGATACAAAGAACATATTTCTGCATTTAGAAATAACCACGCTGACAAATCTACATTTACAAAACATATTATTGACACTCAACATAGACCTACAGTAAATAACCGCATACAAGCACAACATTTTTATAATGACAAACGTAAACTAGACTTTTTTGAAGCTTTAGAAGTCAAAAAGCACACACACGAAAATAGCTACCTTGTTTTAAACGAGCAAATTGATTTAATGAATTCCCCTTTCTTGGATATTCTTCTTTCTAATTAAATAAGTCAAAGAAAATAAATTTAAATATTCTTTCAAAAAAGTTGTGATAAGATAATGAGTTGATGTATGTCGATATTTTCGTTGTATAGAGACTGCTTTTATACTGTTATTGTTTAGTTATTTTATTGTTGTAACTGTTATTATAGTTATTATAGGCTAGTTCTATATATATTTTTTAATGTTAAATATTGACATACATCACCTAGACATTTTGAAAGCCTCATCTGTCATCTGTGTTTCATTTTATTTTCAATTTGATAATTTTTTTTTTCAAAACATCATATCATAACATAGCAACAGATCTTTATTTGTAGTTGTCATGATTTCGTACTAATTCAATTTTTATCTGTCTGAGAATGCTGTCAAGCAGCGAAACTATAGTCACAGAAACGTTGAAGAACATCCTAGAACATCCAGAATTCATAAGGGCCACTTGCTCCAGTTAGCTCACGCGCTGGCTACGTCCTTCACCACTAAAAACCAACAGTGAAGCCAGAGAAGTAGTGTCCAAGTCTGTATGTAGTATGGACAAGTTTCATCAAGTAAGGGCAACAAAAGGAAACAATCAATGAATATTTTATAGTTTCTTGGTATTAAAACAACTCTTGTACTATTAATTGTCACTGGTAAGTATGTACTTTTATAATAAAGAAATATATACCGACATTCCAAAATTTTCGAACACCCAGTAAGAGTCGACCAATTGCAATGAAATGTTCTAGACAACTCTTAAAACATGGTGAGATGTACGACAGTGTCGCCATCGGTGGCGTAGCCAGGTAGCTCTAATAAACACTATGTGTTATATAAACAGAGACTGTACAACTAACTATCGATTTAAAAAATCGCTAGCCCTAGTACTTTCTTCCCTAATATATTTAGGGACAATGTATCTATACAAGGCCAATATGCCAATGTGTTTCCAATGATAGTCGGAACGCACCTGGCCTTACCTAGACAACTCTGTTTTGTCTCTGATAACAAATGATGACAATATGGACATAAAATGTTCACAGGTACACGTTTTAAATTTTGTTTTATTAAGAAAATATCTCTTTGAATTCCAGAATTAGATCCATGCTAGTCCCTCGCCGGCAGACTTGGGTCCGCAATCCCTACAGTGAGAGATCGTGATGAGATCGAGATTGCGGCCGAACAGGTTACGGAAGCTGTGGTCTCTGCCTATCACGAAAACTGTCCACTGAGGTCAAAGAGAGACAGTCACGGGTCTACTTGGTGGAATAATAACCTCGATAAACTACGAAGAGAAGTTAGACGTCTCTTCAATCGTGCTAAGATTACAGGCAACTGGGAGCAATATAAAACTGCTCTAACACATTATAATAAAGAGATCAGGAACGCTAAGAGGGAGTCCTGGAGGAGGTTCTGCGGGGACATTAATAATTTGCCCAGCAGCACCAGAATCCACAGGATTCTCTCACGCGACCGTGTACAGGAACTGGGATCGATAAAACGACCAGATGGTTCCTTTACTGAATCTCGGAAAGAAACGTTAGAGCTCTTAGCACACACACACTTCCCAGATTGTCTGATCCTGAGCAATGGTGAGGTCCTACCAGCTGAGGGACGATCTAAACGCCCCCAAAGGGAGGACTGGCTAGTTGCTCGGAGAATAGTTACAGCCTCTGCAGTGGAGTGTGCTGTGAATCATTTCCAGCCATTCAAGTCGCCAGGGGAGGATGGGGTGGTACCGGTCCTACTACAAAAGGGACTGGAGATTCTCCTACCCTTCCTTATCAGGCTGTTCAGAGCCAGTCTGGCCTGGAACTATATTCCTTCCAGCTGGACGGTGGTTAGGGGGGTTTACATTCCCAAATTGGGACGTAATGACCTCCTACCTACTTCACTGAGACCTCTCAGTATTACATCATTCCTCCTGAAGGGATTGGAAAAAATACTGGACGGACACATTAGGGGGAACATCTTACCCAAGAACCCCCTAAATACCCACCAGTATGCCTATCAAATTGGCAAATCAACTGAGTTAGCGCTCAATAACCTCGTCGAGAAGATCACACACTCTCTGGAAAATGGAGAGGTTGCGGTGGCGGCATTTCTCGACATAGAAGGAGCATTTAATAATGCATTACCGATCTCCCTCTACGAGGCCACTATCGCTAGGGGGTGGAACCTACCATCTGTGGCTGGATCGGAAACATGCTGCACAATCGGGCCATTATTACCTCATTACGGGGAGAGGTGGTCAGCGTTGGGGCTGCGAGAGGGTGACCTCAGTGGGGCGTTCTATCCCCCCTGTTGTGGTCCCTCTTTGTGGACGACCTGCTGGCTATCCTCGGACTCTGGGAGGTTGAGGTCCAGGCCTATGCGGATGATCTCGTCATAATGGTTAGAGGCAAATCTGAGGAGGAACTGTCTAGTACTCTTCAAGAAGCACTAAATGTAGTCAATGATTGGTGCCGTAGGGAACAGATGTCTGTGAACCCTCGCAAAACGATCATTGTCCCGTTCACCAGAAGAAGAAGGTTGGACAAATTAAAACCACCTAATCTTATGGGGGAAAACATTCCATTTTCGGACCAAGCAAAATATCTGGGAGTTATCCTAGATAAGAAGCTCAACTGGGACAGACAGTTAGAAAATGTTATCCGCAGGGCTAAGATGTCCCTGTGGACCTGCCGGAGAATCTGTGGGAACAACTAGGGAACAAACCCCCAACAGATGTACTGGCTCTATGTAGTGGTTATCAGACCTATGATAACATATGGAGCCATAGTTTGGTGGCCTAAGGTACTTCGTGGTACCGCGAGGGCCAAACTGGCTCATCTACAGAGACAAGCATGTCTGATGATAACGGGAGCGATAAGCACCGCACCATCAGTCGCTCTGGAGGTCCTCCTCAATATTCCCCCACTTCACATATGGTTGGAGAGGGTGGCGAGGTGGACAACGTACAGACTAATACAAACGGCAGATAACATGCCGAGGGAAGTCAGTCTGAGGGGGTCCGGACTCCTTGTTGACAGTGATTGTCACAGGATTCTGAGAATGGTCTCGGACTTGATGCCTACAAAAATCAGCAGAGATCTGTCTTTCAAGACCGTCCTCCCGGAAAGGGAGGACTGGGACCGGAACCAATCGACCCTGTTGAGAGCGGACCTCTGCTGGTACTCTGACGGCTCCAAAACCAATATGGGAGTAGGAGCCGGCGCATATGGGGGCAGCACCGATGCTAGACTATCAGCTAGCCTCGGCAAGTACGCAACCATACACCAGGCAGAAGTTTATGCCATCGAGATGTGTGCAAGGGAAAGCTTAAAAGACCTATGCACAAACAAATCGATAAAGATATATGCAGATAGCCAAGCTGCAATAAAGGCTCTTGGTTCCAGCGGTGCAATTCAAAGACGGTATGGAGTTGTAAATCTGCCCTTAAGGAATTGGGCAGCTGTAATGAGGCGTCGCTGGTCTGGATACCGGGTCACTCGGACCATGATGGCAACGTTGCAGCAGACGTGCTTGCCAGGAGTGGTGCCCAGTGTGACTTTGTCAGACCAGAACCGGTGCTGGGAATAACATCTTGCACAGCAAAACGCACCTTAAAGACCTGGACAGATAGAAGGACAACTCAATATTGGCAAAATCTTCCAGGATTAGCTGACTCTAAGGCCTTCATAAATGGCCTGTCTGAGTCAAGGGCTAAGAAACTTCTAGAGTTGAACAGACAACAACTGAGTACTCTAGTCGGCCTGTATACAGGACACTGTCGCTTGCGGCATCACATGCACCGTATTGGGATCGGTCAGGAGACCGAGTGCCGGCTGTGTATGGAGAATGACGAAACAGCAGAGCACGTGCTGTGTTCCTGTCCGGCAGCGGATAGGACTAGACACCTGCTCTTTGGCAAGGTAAAGCTTGCTCCAGAGGATCTGGATCAACTTTCGCCCGCAAAGGTTATCGACCTCTGTAGGAGGCTCGATTTGTTGGGCGAAATATAGACATTAGGCGTGAGCCACAATAGACCTTATGGTCGCGGTGGAGGGACCGATATGGACCACTCACAATCTAACCTAACCTAACCCTAGATCCATGCTGGTTCAAGAGTGACGCTCTTGCGGGGCTGTCCAGAACAAAGAAGGTACAACTTATGTGGGTTCCTGGATATTCCAGCGGCCGTTTTATCGTTCTATGGTCGGGAGCCTGCTAGGCATTGGTATGTAAGTGGTCCCCGACGCCCTAGAAAGATGGACTGAGGAGGCCATGGAGAAGTACTCGAGGTCGGTCTGTAGCTGTAGGCAAGCAAGCGACTTCGTGGAGAGGCCGGATGGAAACGAGACTCTGGTTTCTTGGTAGGCGTTTGACTGCGCTTCGCCGCATCATTGGGGTGCTAACAGGCCACTGTACTTTTAGAAGACATCTCACGTAGGTTGGTGTCGAGAGGGATCCCATTTGCCAGGAATACGACAAGACTGAAGAAACGTCTACTGCTACCTGTGCTAATGGGAGGCTTTTAGGAGTCTTCGAACCGAATTGTTTGGTTCCAGGACTCTATAGAGGAGCCAAGTAAGTTCCGTCCAATGGAAGACCGTCATGACCTTTATTTCGAGGTCGAGGAGGTGTGGTGACGAAACAGAGGAGTAGGGCATGGTTCCTGAGGTTGGCAAAAAGAGCCCAATGTGGCCTACTTGTCTGGTGCTAGCGTCCCCACCATTGCTACTACTACTAAATTTGAGTTTCCTTCAGTTTGAAGAAATATTTCTTAGCGATTTGTGCTCAATTTAAGTACGAGGGCGGTTCAATAAGTCCGTGACTTTTTGAATGAAACAGGTTTTTTGACAAAAAATCATTTTATTTCTCAACATAGTCTCCTTTGAGCTCTAAACACTTTGTCCAACATTTTTCCAATTTTTTTTTATCTCTTCCAAAAAAATAAGATTTGTCGAGGTCCTCAAAATAGGTATGTTTTTGAGATTATTTCATCACTGGAGTCAAATCTCTTTCCGCCGAGCCATCTCTTTAAGTTTGGAAACAAGAAATAGTTACTCGGGGCTAAATCTGAAGAATATGGCGGATGAGGGAGCAATTCGTAGCCCAATTTATGCAATTTCACCATGGAGACTACACATGTATGCACCCTTGCATTGTCTTTGTGGAAAAGAACTTTTTTCTTGGCCAAATGCAGTCGTTTTTTCTTCAAACCATCATTGAATCGATCCAATAAGTTGGTATAATATTCGCCATTGATTGTTCTTCCCTTTTGAAGGTAATCAATTTGGATTATACCACGTGCATCCCAAAAAAGGGTCACCATGACGTTATTGGCTGACAAACCCACCTTGGCCTTCTTCGGCGCCGATTCGCACGGAGAAACCCACTTTTTTACTGCTGTTTGGTTTCTGGTGTGTTGTGGTGAATCCATGTTTCGTCCACGGTTACGAAACGGCGCAAAAACTCGTCCCTATTGCGGTTGAACAAAGCCAAACACTCCTTCGAAGTTGTCACACGATTGCGTTTGTGGTCGATTGTGAGCAAACGCGGCACCCATCTTGCGAATAGCTTTCTCATACCCAAGTGATCATGCAAAATCGAAATCACTGAGCCATGTGATATGCCTATGGCTTTCACAATCTCCCGCACTTTTAATCTCCGATCGGCCAACACCATATCGTGAATTTTTTCAATTGTTTCGGGTGTACGACCTCAACTGGGCCTCCAGAAGGTTCGGCGTCATTTGAGCTTGTACGGACGCAACGGAATGCAGTAAACCACTTTTTTACCATGGAAATTGATGGTGCAGAGTCCCCATAGTATTTATCAAGCTTAGCCTTGGTTTGTGTGATTTTTTTTTTTTTTTCGCAAAAAATAATGTTTGATGAGCACACGAAATTAACTTTTTTCCATGTTTGTTATAATTCAAGAGGTTGTCTGCTTTCAATGGCTATCTAACACAAACTAAATGAAGCAGCTTGTTTAAAATTTGACAGGAGTCAACTGACAGATGCTTGTTGACAGGAGCAGTGTTGCCCTTCCTGTGAAGAGGCATGAAATTCAAAGTCACGGACTTATTGACCCGCTCTCGTAATTATGCCTAGGCACCATTTACGGAACAATTACAATGATTTAAGTGAATTTGAAAGGGGGCGTATTGTTGGTATGCGGGAAGTCGGTTTTTCAATCAGAAAAATTTCTGACCGCATAGGACATAATGTGTCAACAGTGTTGGTTCATTTGGTCTGAAGAAGGACTCCATAACAGTAGTCATGGATCCGTACAACAACCTCGAGCAACTTCAGCATGAGAAGAGCGTCATTTGAGGTTTGCTGCTTTCCAAGGCACAGGTGCCACAACACGGTCGATTGAAAATGCTTGGTTGGGAGTTTTACCGCAAGGAATCTGGGAACAATATATGACAGAATACGCATTTGTGGGCTTCATTCGTCTAGATCATTTTAATGTCTCCCACTGACATATGGTGCTTGGCTTGACAGATCAAATTGCGATGGTGAATGGAGTCGTGTTGTGTTCTCTGATGAGTCCCAATTCTGTCTTTGGGTCCAGAATGGTCACAGGTCCAATTACTTGGAGAACGCAGAAATTTAGAATTTCCTGTGGAACAGCATATGGTCCTTACACAGATGTGATGGTAAGGGGTGCGACAACATATGGTAGCAGGTCGCCTCTAGTTTTTATTGACAGCATTTTTTTATTACTAAATAATTTTGTTATATTTCAATATTTTATTAAAATTGACCAACT
Source organism: Tillus elongatus (assembly GCA_964006375.1). Lineage (NCBI taxonomy): Eukaryota > Metazoa > Arthropoda > Insecta > Coleoptera > Cleridae > Tillus > Tillus elongatus. The sequence continues at coordinate 53,208,227 of OZ023270.1, forward strand.
CTTACTGGGTGTTCGGATTTTTTTTAAAGTGGGTATATAAATACATTGCACTGTAACTTCAGCTAAAACCAACTATTAAAACGATTAGTAATAAAGAGTAAGTAGTTGAGGAACAAGTATTTGATTTATTATTATCATTATTTGCTCTATTCACCAAAGTGTCAAATACCGATACAAACTTTACTTTCATCTGCTTATTACTTTAACACTACCAATAAATAATAATTATAACACGGACGTTCTTTGCCCACTGGATGAATTTGTTGCCAATTTTTTTAAGTGTCCCAACCCTGATTTGTTTATTGAAATCAATCTTATACAATTACAATTTTAATGCCAATGTAGACAACATAAACTTATACAATACTCACCACTGATGGTGTGAACCTTTTTATTACATTTTCCATTAAACTTAATGTTTGTGTATTTAGAAAATAAGAATTGAAGAAACACCTCAAGCATATCCAACAAAATGTTACTTCACAACTGTGGTCTTCATTTCCCCTAAAAAATGAAATTACACTAATTGATAAAAAATAAAACTGAAAACGTATTTGAAAAACATAAATACATACATACATACATATATATATATATATATATATATATATATATATATATATATATATATATATATATATATATATATATATATATATATATATATGAACATTTACTGAAAGAAACATATTTTTTTTATTTCACTTAATATTACATATAGATATAACTTAGTGCTTGTCAAACACTTCTGTTAACTTTAAATGAAACTCATTCATATGTTTGATATCAGATTTAGACAGCTAACAACATAAATAACAATTATATGTCTTGGTGGTCCAGTGGTAAGAACCGGTGCCTCTGGGCCCAAGAGAACTACGTTCGTATCAGTAAAAGATTCAAAGTATATTTCAGGACACACTGTAAATTAACATCAACCATGGTTGTAGCCTTGTGTTTAAGAGGAAGCATAAAGACGTCAGTCTTGTGTACCATGCGATGTAATGCACCCTAAAAATTGCTACTCTCATTACAGAAAGGTAGGTGTTCGGCAATATTTCCAGGAGAGTGAGGTGAAACTGCACCCTGGCGTCGGTGATTGGGTATAGTTGCGGAGATAGACTGACGTTAAAGAAGCAAATTATAATACAAGGCAAATGTGTGTGTGTGTGTGTGTGTGTGTGTGTGTGTGTGTGTGTGTGTGTGTCTATATATATATATATATATATATATATATATATATATATATATATATATATATATATATATATATATATATATATATATATATATATATATATATATATATATATATATATATATATATATATATATATATATATATATATATATATATATATATATATATATATATATATCGATGGATATTTGACAAAACATCGTAAGCAACAATTTTACCAAAATTGTGTTTTTTGGTCTAAACGATTCCTTGGGTAAAACTTGATCATCCCGACACAATATCGTACGTCAGTTCTATTGTTTTCGCTGAATTTTATCGTTTTGTATATTATCGTATGCGACAATATTGTCTAACAGTGTTTAAATTATACCTAAAACTATCGTAACTGTTGATGTATTCCCGACAGAGAATCGTAAGCGCCGTCGGTTACGATAAACTAGCGAGAACATACGACAGTTATTAGTGACCATTTATTTCTTGTCCACTGCGCATCAGTCCGAGTTTAAGAGCTGTTATGCGTTATTCTAATGATTTCAGTTTAGTAGAGTCATCGTAAGTGTCTGCACGTAACGAAATTTGTACGATTTGATTGTGTTTAAGGTTTAGTGTTTTTGTGGTTTAAATTTGAATTGAATAATATTAATTTAGTGGAATAGAATACAGTACCATGGTAAGTACCATAATTTTAGTTATTTGTCGATAATCACACTAACTTAAACCGTTTATAGATGATGGCTTCTTCACGAGGGTATAGAATAGCATTAATGGGAATACAACAAAGTCAAAAAGAGATGCAAGTAGAACAAAAAAGGTCGAACAGTTTAGAAAACGTGGAAAATAATATTAATATTATAAATCATTTGAATCTAAATACTGCAAATGTTAAAAGTAAGACCATCATCTCAAATAATATCTCCTTAAATGAACATGTTACTGACAACGGTCCCTCTAATAATACTACACCAAATCAGAAGCACTTTGAAACAATTCTTGATGATATAGACAGCATGCCAATTGTATTTTTAGAGAATGAAAGTAGTACTGTTTCTGCCACTGTATTATTGGACAACAATTTAGACGATGTATTGAATGAGGGTTCCACTTTTATTTTAAATGAGTTCGAAAACTACATTGATGATAATATTGAAGTTATCGATGAAATCCTAGTTGAAAAGGCGCCGGAAAATAAGCAAAGAAGGCTGGTAAATTACTCTTCAAGTTCGGAATCAAACAACTCCGAGTCAGAACCTGTCCAAAAAAGTACAAAACTGAAGAGGTTTGATTCAGATTATTCGTTTCATGAAAAAAAGGATTCCGATTTCTTCTATTCAAGTTCCGATTCCGAAGATACCGTTGAAAAGAGTACTGTTGGTGAATCTGGGTTGAGAAAACCAAAAAAAGCTAACAAAAAGAAAATAAAAAAAATTGGGACGAATACAAATCCTTTGTGGCGACGGTTGATGTTCCAGATACTTTGGCTGAGACTGATAATGAAGACGAAATTCGTGAAGAGAATTGAAAGTCTAAACTTGTATTTGTACTGCCATTTTAAAGTTTGTGTGATACTGTACGTTTTAATTTTAATGCCATTGTAATTAATGTTTTAGTTCAAATAAATTTATGTATTAGTACAAATGTTTTTGTTCAAATATTTTAGTTCAAATATTTTGTCTAATTCTGTACTTTTAACGTGTTCAATAAATGATAAGAAAAATAGCCTTTACGTTATTTATAACTATTTTAATGGTCATGCATCGCAATGTCAAATGTTTTAGTTTAATTCTGCACTTTTAACGTTTGATAAATAATGATAATAACAATAATGATAATTATTAATATAATAATAATAATAATAACAGCCTTTGCGTTACATAATACAAATTTTTCCCATATTATAACGAGAATTGCCAGATATACTAAACATCGTATGTGTATCGTAAGCGACAAAAATCTAGTAACATAATGCCTGACAAATTATCGTAAGTAGCAAAAATTAATGTAAATAATTCGTTTTCTCAAATTCAATACGAAAATTCAATTAATATTTACAAAACAAAAGTGTTACAAACATTTTTATTACTCATAGTCTGAGAAAGACATCAATTATAAAAAAAGTTGGTTCCTGTAAAATTTACTGTGTGTCGCTTACGATGTTTTGTCAAAAACCCATCGATATATATATATATATATATATATATATATATATATATATATATATATATATATATATATATATATATATATATATATATATATATATATATATGACATACTTGGTTCTCGGGTTGAACCGCGTCCAGAATTTATGAAAACTCGACGTTTCGGCTCCTGTTTTGGAGCCATTTTCAAGAGGTAAAGGAAATATGTAAGGACACTCTAAGGCCTCAATCTGCCTACTCCTTAGAGTGGTGGATAAAGGTGGGTAAAGGAAATATGTAAGGACACTCTAAGGCCTCAATCTGCCTACTCCTTAGAGTGGTGGATAAAGGTGGGTAAAGGAAATATGTAAGGACACTCTAAGGCCTCAATCTGCCTACTCCTTAGAGTGGTGGATAAAGGTGGGTAAAGGAAATATGTAAGGTCACTCTAAGGCCTCAATCTGCCTACTCCTTAGAGTGGTGGACAAAGGTGGGTAAAGGAAATATGTAAGGACACTCTAAGGCCTCAATCTGCCTACTCCTTGGACGGTGGACAAAGGTGGGTTGGGTTGTTGTAGCTCGATTACGGGGCCTCAATCTGCTTACTCCCCAAATCTCGCCAGAGATCGTCTGTGAGGTCTCAGTGTGTTTAACCCTAGGCCTCAGAGAGATCTCAGATCTAGGGTTGATCACACTGAGACCTCACAGACGATCTCCGGCGAGATTTGGGGAGTAGGCAGATTGAGGCCCCGTAATCGAGCTACAACAACCCAACCCACCTTTGTCCACCGCTCTAAGGAGTAGGCAGATTGAGATGCTTACACCTTTCACACATTTTATTCTTACTAGATGTTACTACTGCTGCCAGGAAAGAAACCTAGATATTTAGCAGTTTTGATTTTATGCTTATCGAACTTTAGAAACGGTCCCACATTATTGTTGTGAAACCTCTCCTCGGGTGTTACAAAAAACGAAGTTGGTCAATGGGATGTATCAGTGACACATTTTTCTGGTATGAAGCTGAATAAAAGGGATGTGCAGTTCTTAAACACACTTCACAATATACCCACCAGATTTTTGTTTTATATTTAGTTTTCAGTTAGTGGGATATTCTATAAATCTAGCTAAAAATGTTGTGATTTTGCGATTGCAAGTCTTGATACAATCATACTGCACAGTGAACAATTATTATGATGAATTGTCAAAAAAAGACATGCAAACTGATCGAAAATTTTAAATATATCAGGTTAGCAAATGTTTGGAATTAATGTCAAGTATGAGGGAAGAACTAACCAGGAGAGCAAATACAGTTACATACTTAGTCCAGTGATTCTCGAAAAGTACGATATCCACCAAATCAACTAGATTTAACGAAAATTTTGTTTTACCACATCATTGGTCAGCCATGTTTACACAAAGGTTTATGTATCAATCTATTTCTTTGTATACTTGACTACCTCAAGGATTTAAAATGTTCAATATTAAGAACTTTAAGTAGAAATTTAAACTGTTTTTCCTTAAGAACCAATAGGGAGAGATCGGTTGCGAATGTGGTAGTCATTGATTCTGGGCTGTTTTAGGTGATTCCATTCTTAGTTTTTGTTTTAAATTTTGGATTTTAGTTGCGACTTCTCAGAGATTTAGGCAATTTTTAAATTTTTAGATTTTCTTGAAATGTATTTATCATTTTAATCTTTCATTTCTCTTGGTGTGTTTCTTTCACTGCTGTTTATCAAGATTCACAGTTTCTTCTATCAGTATCTTCTCTACAGTTCGAATTGAGTGTGAATAGCTCTGCTATACTTCGCCCTTTCGTGATGGTGGTTGTGGGGTTGTAATAATAATTGTAATGACTAGTTAATAAATGCGATATTTATTTATTTATTAGTGAATTTTCATCAAAAAAATTCACTAATGAGGAGATCTCGACTTTTGAATGTTGACAAAATTTCTTCAAATGAGCGCTAATTAGGACCCCTAGAACACATATCCGGGGTCAGTTTCAATTTTTATATGTATATATATATATATATATATATATATATATATATATATATATATATATATATATATATATATATATACTATATATACTATATATATATTACATATATATACTATATATATATTACATATATATACTATATATATATTACTAAAAAATAAGAAAAAAAGTTACTGTGCACATGGGCCCGGAAACACATAGTTTCCAATATACAGGGAGTTGAATTTTAATATTTTTTTTAATTTTTTATAAATAATTTCACAACCACTGGATTGATTTTAATGAAACTTGGAACGTGAAAGTGTATCATGAAAGTGCATATTTTCAAATGAAAATCTACTTAAAACTGCGTCAGTGGCGTGCGTACGGGGTAAGTGTAAAAATTCATTTGGGGAAAAAATATGTGCGCCACTGTCTTTTTCCAATTTTGATACATCAGTTATGAAGCTTATTACATAAGCCACAAAAGCTGCCTCTTGGTATTTTTTCGTTCAGGGTATCCCCTAGGAGATATGATTAATTTTATAAAAAGGGGCAAAGTACCGATTCGTTGGAGTAATGAAAACAGTAATCGTAAAGTGCCATGAAACTATAATTTTTGACAGTTCTCTAAATTCTACAATTTTGAAGTGCTTTGTAGGCGTCAAAAGAGTTTTCGTGCTATTCTTTAAATTTTGATACGGTGCAGTATTTTCGTTTTTAGTTATTTGTTGATACTGAGCTGCTCATTAATATTATTTCCTCCTCTCAAGATGGTTTTCATTAAGTACACTTCAGCGGATTTGACTGATATGTTGTTAATTTATGGACACACAAATCAAAATGCTAGACAAGCTGTGCGAGTTTATCAGGAAACTTATCCGCAAAGAAGAATTCCTGACAAAAATATTTTCCCACGTATTGTAAGACATTTGAGAGAAACTGGTTCTTTAAAACCTTTAAAAGCTGACTCTGGACGCAGAAGATACCACCGAACTGTACGAGTTGAAGAGGCAATATTAAATAGAGTTGAACGTGATCAGAGTACAAGTACGAGAATTATTGCCACCGAACTGGGTAATATTTCGGCATCATCAGTTCACAGAACTCTGAAGGATCAAAGTTTATATCCCTATCATTTTACATGTGTCCAGGAACTTCTACCTAGAGACTTTCAACCAAGGGTAATGTTTTGTCAGTGGTTCTTAAACAAACTTAGGCACGACCAACATTTTTCTAAACGTGTACTATTTACTGATGAGGCGTCATTTACGCGAAAAGGTATCGTAAATTTTCACAATTTACATACATGGGCCGATGAAAACCCACACTCTCTAAGAGTTGCAAATTCGCAGTATCAATTTTCCATCAATATTTGGGCTGCTATTATTGAAAATCACATAATTGGTCCTGTTGTTCTACTGAATCGTCTTGACCATGAATCATATTTAAACTTTTTACAAAATGATTTGCCATTGTTACTACCGCTTTTTATGAGAAATGGTACAATGTGGTTCCAGCATGATGGTGCGCCCGCACATTTTGCAGCAGTTGTAAGAACATATTTAGCCAACACATACGGTCACCGATGGATTGGTCGTGGAGGTCCGGTGTCATGGCCACCTCGATCTCCGGACCTGAATCCTCTCGATTTTTATTTGTGGGGTCATTTAAAAGAAATAGTGTATAAAACACCAGTAAATACACGAGAAGAATTGTTGGGAAGAATAGAATATGCATTTGACAGCATTAGAGAAGATCAAAATATTTGCA